>JADRCD010229962.1:17173-41930 GCA_019843815.1 Montemys delectorum | reverse complement strand
TACTGTCTCTTTAGGAGAAGGTCCAGAAGTGAGATTACTGGATTGAGGAGGGAAATGGATATTTTTAAGGATTCTTCTTGCCACATTCCTGTCTAGAAATGCTATATCAGTTTATACTCCCACCACCAGCATATGAGATGCCTGTTCTCCCGTAACCCAAGCATCGTGAGTCTCTGGTAGTCTTTTCTCCTTAAATGTGCTCTCAGCTTTGGATTCGTGATGTTTGTGTGCTCTACTCTGAAAACCTCTCCCTTCTACTACTAAATTCATCTTGGTTTCTTCTCTATACCTCAGTTTTCTCTCTGTGAAATGAGGAAGGTCATACTTGCTCCTGTGGACTTTTACAGACATAAGGTTCTACTTACATGAGACACAGGGGCGTTGTAGACAAAAAAGGGTTAACCACCATGTTGCTTCTGTCAGTGAAGGCTTTCTGTCATTGTTTTTGGTGTGAGATAGCCCAGCTTTTTTGGTTGTTTTGAAATGTAATGTAATTGTGAATGGTGTAGTCAGGCCATTGAGTTTAATCCACTTATTCATGTTTCTAGTCAGCCATTCTATTCTCTTTAAAACTTATTCATGTGTAGGGTTGGAAGAGATGGCTTAGCAACTAAGGACACTTGCTGTTCTTGTGGAGGACTGCGCTTCAGTTCCAAGCACTTACACCATGTGGCTCACAACTCTCTGTAACTCTAGTTCCCATGGACTGATGCCTTTTTCTGGCCCCTGGGAGTACTAGGCACATGGGTAATGCATACACATTCATACAGGTACTCACTTTACATCATGATAGGAAACTCATATTTTTTCTAGCTGAAGTATAAAACTGAAAAAGAAAACCACCTCTTTCTTAATTTGAAATTATAAATTGAAGATTGTGATTGTTAATCTTGGTTGCCACCTTGACCCTACCTGGGAAGAGGAACTTCAGTTGAGGAGTTGCCTCCGTGAGATTTGCCTAAGGCCTTTGGGGGCACTTTCTTGATTGAAAATTGATGTAGGAGGGCCAAGCCCAATGAGGGTGGTGCCATTCCTGGGAGGTGGTCTGGGATTCTCCCTGTGCCTTGCTTAGCTACCTTTCTCTTACATCCCAGAACTCCATTCCTCTGGAAGAGCAGGAAGAGGTCTTAGCTGCTGAACCATCTCTCCAGGTTCCCATCTCTTCAACTATTCCCATTCTATGGTACACATAGTTTGGAAAAGGCCATTGATTCTTCAAATAAGTCTATGGTGATGATGTCAACGGCAGAATTAAGGAATGTATTACTCCAGTGGAGATGTCTCTTCAGGTTGGCACCCTGTTTATGATTATCTGACCATGAGAAAGAGTTCTGCTACATATGTTATTTAGTACATATTTCTTATCCCAACAAAGCATTTCTCAGAACTTTCTAGAAGATACTAATACATGCTCCTAAGCAAAAATGTTGAAACCATTTGTGAGGTGCTTCACAGGTAACTATGCTATCTTCTTGAAGAGCCACAGTGCCTTTTATCTTATATATTGTGCTTCAAAACGCTGAGACAAATTTACATCTTGTTTAACTCCTTTCCCAACGTATTTGTGTGTATTCCTTGCACACCTATGAATATCTTGTGGAAGTCTGTTCTTCACAGATACCAATTTGGGAAATACTGTACTCCCTGTGAGGGTAAAAAGAGAGCCTGTCAAATGCCTAGCTGAAATTCAGACACATATGTCCTCAGCATTTTTCTTGTCTCCCGCTCTAGTAATTTTATCAAGAGAGAAAATGAGTTAGGTCTGGCTTGAATTGTTATCACAAATCCATGTTGGCTCCAAACAGATCCAGTTTGATTTTTTTCTCAATTCCTTCCTTGCCCAGAATCAACACAGACTCTGAGTTTAATTAATGAAACTTGCCCTGTCCCACGCCTCATTGTTAGAGTGTGTTAAGTCAATATTAGCTGGTTGCTAACTTCTAATACCTTCTCGTTTTCCAGAAGCTTCCTCGATGCAAATTCCAATGACGTCACTTCCTTTTGCAGTTCCTTCTTTTGTGGATGTTAACATTGGGAGGTACCTGATCAAAACTGAGGCTACCGTTTGTTGAGCAGAATCCTACAGTCTTGGTCTCTTGGTCCATGTCTGAATTCCATCCTTGCATCTCTGGCTTACCAGTATCACCTCATAGGAAATAATGTGTAAGAAGGCGGTGGTGGCGCACGCCTTTAATCCCAGCACTTGGGAGGCAGAGGCAGGTGGATTTCTGAGTTCGAGGCCAGCCTGGTCCACAGAGTGAGTTCCAGGACAGCCAGGGCTATACAGAGAAACCCTGTCTCGAAAAACCAAAAAAAAAAAAAAAAGAAGTGCACGTCTGTCATTTCGCACTTTCAGCGGGCCTTGGATCACTTCTCTCTACGTAGCTCTTCTTTGCAATGTCCTTCCCTTGCTGTGATCACACACAGAAGCTTTTTGTCGATTGTTAGATGATTGAAGACATGCTCTTATTTTTGGATTTTAGTGTGCTTGATGCTCTTCCTTCCGAATCAAGACTCTTCCCTGTGGCAGTGTGTCTCCTTCCTTTTCTTCCTCAGTGGGGCGCCTCAAAAACTGTGTCAGATTTCTGCCAGTCTTCTTTCTCTCTTGAGCCACACCTCTCGTCTCAGAGTCACTAAGAATGTCTTGTTCAATGGATCTTATTGAAATCTCTTTTAAAAGAGATTTTGATATTTCTTTCAGTGGTGGTTGTGGCATATCCTAAGTCAGAACAATGAATTATTCTCACCATCCCCCCACCCTCCGCCCCGTCTTCCTTTCTTTCTTGTTTTTTGTGTTGAGTTTGGAACCTCATACCTTACAGAGTCTAGCCAAGTGCTATACCACTCATCTACATCCCAGCTGGAACACATCAATCCCTTCCCTCTCCAGGTGTCTGTAGAATGCGTGCGCTCTGCCTGGATGCCTTCTTTAACCACTCTCTACATTATTTTCTGAGAGAACATCTCTCACTGAGCATAGAGCTTGCCAGCTAGGCCAGCCTGGCTGACCAGCAAGCCCAAGAGCCACCTGTGTTCCTTAGCTTCCCAGTGTTGGGAATTCCCAGTTACAGGCGAATTCTGCCACACCCAGCTTTTTGATATGGTGCTGGCAATTGAACTCGTGTTCTCATACTTGTATAGTTAGCACTCTACTCACTGAGCCCTAGCCCTAGCCCTTGGCCTCAACTTCTTCAATCCCACTTGACTCCAGTTTTGCTATCTTCACTAGTCTTCCTTCGGAGAGATGAGATAATTAGCTAAGCAAGTCAAGTTCTCAGTCTTATCAACAAAAATGGCTGAATTGCCCAGCAAGAGTTTGTTCTTGGCAGGCAACTTATATTTTACTTTACCATACAGTGCTAGAAAAGTGAGCACTGTGAGGGTAAAATGCAATTAAAGCAGGCACATAAATAAATAAAATCAATTACAGCAGGTTTGCTGCGATAATTAGCTTGGTTTACAATAGGGCATTTGGAAGCTCACAGGCCTTCCACGCTTTAGGGCGATATTCGTTATTTCCAGCGGTAGCTCTTGAGGTATTCTGTAAATATAGTACAAGGAATGAGTTTTACTAATTGATTTTTTTGGTTATAAATTATGCATTTCTGGAAACCACATTGCATTTGATTTGTGAAATTCATTACTTCTTTCAGTTTTCCTTATTAATCATCCATTGAGTGGTGGTAGCTCATGGTTTAGCCAATGAGAAATGGGAATAGGCCAAAGGGCTGAGCAGAGAGATCCTGGGTCACAGGGTCCTCTGTTGTTAGGGTGTGGTGTTGGCCAGGGCAGGGGGGGGGGCTGCAGAGAAAGTGCTGTGGCTGAACCAACTTCTCAGTCTAGATAAACAAGAAAGATCAGTGTCACTCTCAGGGTTGTCACTGAGATAAGAATTCTTACCTTTTCTCACCAGTTTCTCATTTTGAAATATTGTCTTTGGCACTGTTAAAATTTGTTGTTCCTCCTTTCTGTTTGTCCTTCTATCCTTCAATCTCTCTCTCTCTCTCTGCTCAAAACTCCCAAAGAAGTATGAGCTAATTGATAATGGCTTACCCTGTTGATATATATCCCGCTAGAAACATTTATATTTTTATTAATTTGCAGGCACACACACATGCATTCATGTGTGGGTACCAAGGCCATGTGTGTGCATGTATGTGTGTGAAGGGCTCACGGCCATGCGCCAATGTGTGTGGCACTGTGTGTTTGGTGCCAGGTTTGGCCATTCGCCAATGTGTGAGGCACTGTGTGTTTGATGTCCGTCCTCATTGCTTTCTACTTAATTGATTTCTTTTTATTTTGGAAATTTGTGTGTACCTGTATCTGTGTGTTCGTGTACACGTGCCTGTGTGCCGTGCCCTCAGAAGCCAGAAGAGGTCATTTTTATTTCTCTGGGGCTGGAGTTACAGGCAGCAGCAATCTTCTTGACTGGGCAGTGGGAATCAAGGTCTGGCCCTCTGCAGAGCAGCAGGGCCTTCCCAGGCCCCAGAAACAATTAAACTTGATATTTTGTTGAGCTCTTCATCCCTATCAGGATTCAATTGATCACACGATCATTTAGACCTCATGAATTCTGAAGAGCTGTCCTGGATTCAGCAAGACCCTAAACTTCCCAGATTATATTCTCATTAGAATTCAAATTTTCATCATTTTCACACTAATTCTATAATCTGTGATTTTAAGAAAACCAACAATAAAAGTTCTCCATTGTAAAGGGAATGTGGAACTTTGAGGCGAGGCAATAGAAGCCTTTGTTCTGCAGATAACCTTTCCCTCACGCCTCTGATTATTCTGAATTAGATCTGCCTGTCCCTACTTGCCCGTGTGTTAGGGGCTTGGTTATTGGTTTGGTACTATTGGAAGCTGGTGGGAACCAATAGTGGGAGAGGAGGGACCAGCCTAGTGGGAGATCTTTGGGCACTGGTGACACCCCTCCGAGGGGACGGTAAGACTCGGCACCTCACTTCTTGTCCTTTCCCCTCTCAACGGTGCTGTGCAGCTGCAGTCCAACCTGAAGTTGCAAGAACAGAAATTCCCAGTCTGGAACCACCAAAGCTCCGAGCCACAGCCAGCTTTTCTCTTTACAGGCCTCCACTCCTGCCGAATGACGGGCAACTAAGTGGCATACTGACTGGTCGTGCGTGTGTCACAGTTCTTCCTCATTGTGGGCGTGCCCCAGAGAAGAGAGCCCCGTAGTATATGCAGTGAGGAGAAAGAGGGAGCACACAGAGAGCAGGGAAGGCAGAGTCACCTGGGAGAGGCTGAGTGTGCTGGAGGGCCTGCCAGGAATGATCTATGGAGGCCAAACAATCATGTGAAGATACACATTTTACATGTGATTTCTCTCTCTATGTGTGTGTCTATATATGCATATGGATATATGTATACATTTTAATTAATGTTTTCAAGATAGTATATTTTTCTCATATTCTTTTCCATCCGTCAGTTCCTCCTAGATCTTCCTCTACCTCCCTAACCAGCTCCATATTTTTTTTCTCTCTCTCTATTTAAATATATAGGGCAGGAAGACCTATTTATTTGAAAAGACAAAACTATTATAACCTAGATTTTCATTATTTAACCAGATTTTAAAACTATTTTATTGGTGTGTAATGATGACATGTATAGTTAATAATGTAATTTCTAGAAGTAGTTGAGCTAGGGATAATTGAACAATACCTACCAATTATACAGAGGCATGTCACAAACAGTTTTCTGGTCCTTGTGTCATTTAGGGTGTGGCACATTTTTATGTACACACTTCGACATCAGAAAATCAAGGCCTTGGATCATTTGAAGCAGTATATGACTTGGCTCAGTTCTCAGCGATTAAATAAAAGAAAAAAAAAAAGAAAAATTAAATTTCAGAGGCATCAGGAACTTTCCTAATGTCACATAGAAAGTTTCAAGTTTAAATTCATCCTCTGTTCCCTTCAAAGCCTACTTCCTTTCTCTTCAGTATCATGTCTCTCTGTAACAGAGAGCACTGCCACTCTGTCTTTAGGCTTTTGGCTCAACCTAGGTGTGGCACTGTTGATGTATTATTTTAATTCCCCAGGGAAGGTTTTGACTTCCTTGGATTTTCAAGTGCCTAGAACTAGAGATACCCAGCATTTTAAGAAGAAAAAAAATGCCCCTGCGCTTAGCAAGTTTGATCATGCAGTAAAATGCTTTTGGGTAGACTTTGGAAAGCAACTGCAAAGCAATTAACTTTGACTGGGAAAGGAGAGGACAAGCGGGTGGTAAAAATAGATTGGGGGAAAAAGACTCATAAAAGAACATCGGAATATCAAGGGATTCCCGAGGCAGCTTTGGGGTGTTTGGGAAAGAGAGATAGGCCTATTTTCCAATCATACCGGACTTTTCTTCCCTTCATGTCTGAGCTCCGGACATATTCTTTTTTTCATCTTCGGACACCCAGGGCACGCACAGGTAGTCAAACAGGTTTGAGTGCTCATACCAAACATTTAATAGATGCTTCTGAGATACCCAGTTCTAAGGATAGAAAGATGCCAAAGTTTTCTCCTATATGCACATGTGTTTTATGCATGCATGTGTTCATGTGTGTGGGCATACGCATTCACATGTGCACATCCATGTGCAGGTCAGAAGACAACCGTGGGTATCATCCTCCATCCATTATCCATTTTTCTTTTGAGATGGAGGTCTCCCATTGGAGTGGAGCTTATCAGGTAAGTGAATCTGTCTGGCCAGTGGACCCCAGGGATCTGTTTGTCTCTGCCTTTTCACAGTACTGGAATTATAAAAGTGTACATCACTGCTCAGCTTTTATGAAACCTGGGGTCTGGGGATAAAATTCAGAATCTCATGCTTATAAGGCAAACAGTTTACTGACTGAGCTGCCTTAGCCTCCGGATCCAGAAGTCTAGATTTGGCTCCTAGACTCGGGGGCCCTGTCATTTATGGGCCCAATACTGTTCTATCCAATTTCTCTAGAGTGGGCAGTGACGTCAGAGTTAGCGTTTGTGGTTTATGGGTACAATACCAAACCTAATCTCCAACCGCTTCCAGTCTGCACTGCTGCAGCTGCACCCAGGGCTGATTTAGCACCAGAAGGTGCTTGGTGCAGTCTACAGAGCTGTACAGTGAGATGGCATAAGATGCTAAGGAAATCTCCCACCGTGCATCAGGCAAGGCCATGCCAGGAGCATCCTCAGGAGGGATCCTGCTAGGAACGCCCTGCACCGAACAACTCAGTCACTGACCAGGAGTCTAGCAAGTCCATGGCCTTGAGGCAGGTGAGGGGATGTGCAGAAGCAGCGTTCTTCCAAAACAGCATAGCGTGGAACAGAGAGCTGGGATCTGCCAGAGGGAGCAGCTTGTTTTTGGTGGTCCTTGGCTCTGTGTGTAGGAAGCCTGCCATGGCACCAACGGTCACACAGTGAAAGCACGGTGAACAACAGTGAGCTTCAGTTCAGTCCTCACACTTGAAGGCTTGGCTGGGGGGTCACTACCTGACCAAAAGATGTGCATTTTGTGAAATGGAAAAATCTCAAACAGATTATTCTGGAGGAATATAGTTCTTCCATTATGTAACCTTCCCTCCATTACGTAGCCCATGGAAGCATTTCGGAGTCACCTCTTTGCACCTAGAGGTTGGTGCTCTAGGCCACTGCTTTTCAAATTCTGAGGGCTAGCAGAATGACCAGGGAAACCTGGTAAAATGGTTCTCTGGCCATTACCGGGTTCCTGGGTGGTTGCAGTATCCAGCCAAGTTACAGAGCCGGCATCCCAGGTGATGGCAAGGGACACATGTTTCACAACCTTGGTTGCTAAACATACCTGCTCTGTTTACATACTGGGCCCTATGTCTGTTGAACTTCTTTGTCCTGGCTGCCTGGCATCTACCATCTCTAGTCTACCAACGTGCCTTTCCAACTCTAGCAGTTTACTGTCGCCTTTGCTCATTTTTCTCCTGGACCAGAAAGGATCCTGTACCTCCTATAAAGAGAATGAAGCAGTCAGACATCCTACCCTTTTATTTCTGCACTGTGTTGATCCAAAAGGAATGTCAAACTTCCCTTTGTTTTACAACTATATCAAAAGTTATGATATTAATATGATTCATTAAAATACAGTTTTAATTCCAGATAAAAATCAGTTTATTGGTAATTGGCTCTCAAAATAGTCAGTGGATTCTTTATTAGTCTGTGTAGTTAGTCTGTCACAATCAAGGAACTTAAAAACAACTGGTGGGCAAGTACCCAAATGGAAGATAGAAGTAGTTCCACAGTGACATCACTCACCAGTTCCTACTCTGTAACTGGTGGTTGGGATCTGGACCTGTGTTTCGAGGTTCTTAGCTTCTTATTCAAAGGATTGGAAAGAAGAGCTCACACAAATTTGTAAAAGTAGCATGATGATTTTATTTGGAGAAAACCAGCAGTATAGATTATAGACATATACACTCTCAAGACATGGATTATAGAGGGATGCACTGTCAAGACACGGATTGTAGAGGGATGCACTGTCATGACACGGATCATAGAGGGATGCACTGTCATGACACGGATCATAGAGGGATGCACTGTCAAGACATGGACTATAGAGGGATGCACTGTCAAGACACGGATTATAGAGGGATGCACTGTCAAGACACGGATTATAGAGGGATGCACTGTCAAGACATGGATTATAGAGGGATGCACTGTCATGATACAGATTATAGAGGGATGCACTGTCATGATACAGATTACAGAGGGATGCACTGTCATGACACGGATTATAGAGGGGTGCACTGTCATGACACGGATCATAGAGGGATGCACTGTCATGACACAGATTATAGAGGGGTGCACTGTCATGACACAGATTACAGAGGGATGCACTGTCATAACACGGATTACAGAGGGATGCACTGTCATGACACGGATTATAGAGGGATACATTGTCAAGACTGAGATTATCGAGGGATACATTGTCAAGACTGAGATTATCGAGGGATGCACTGCCAAGGAGACGCAGGTCATATGAATGAGAACGCTAGTGGGGCTCAGGCTGCAGCTTCTGGGTCCTTTTAGACCTGAAAGAAGGTGGGGCTTGTTAGTGAGTGGTGTGGTTTGTGCCTTTCCTACTTTGATTGATAGATTAGATCATCCTTTGCTCTTCCTACTCCTTGTGTCCCTATCCACAGTGCATCTTGTTTTGGGTCTATCTATGCCTAATTATGGAAAATAAGAGACCCTCCTAAGACATTCCTAGAGGACATGCTTTTGCCCTACTACACGCACCCAAAACAGCTTAGTGGGTAAAGGCTCCTGCTGCTGACACGGACGAGCAGAGTATCTGAGACCCACATGGAGGAAGGAATAAACCACTTTCCTCAAATTGTCCTCTGATTTCCACAAAATGCGTGGCAGGTGCCACTGCCCCAACAGAGAAATGTAATAAAACGATTGACATAACTATCTGATTCCAATGTACGTGAGTTAGAGATGGTTTTCTTCTTCTTTTTTTAAATGTGACAAAGTTACATTTTAGATGAAGATGATGAAAATGCAAACATCCAGAGAACCAGTTTTGCACCCAAATCAAGAACAGGATGCTGGCACACAGAAAACATCAGACTGAGACAACAGAACCTCTAGAGGATAAGGTGGTTGTGAATTTCCTTACATAAGTGCTTGAATTCAAAACTAGGTCCTCTGAAGAGCAGGGTACAGCCTTGAAGCTGTTTTGAATGGATAAAAAAGTTCTGATGAATGTCCAGGGTTTCATTTTTTTCTTTTCTACTTTTCTGCAGGTGTACCTGTATATGCCTGTGTACATGCACATATGTACATAAGCAGATGTGAGAAAAACCTTAGCTCTTACGTAAGCCATAGGTCCCATTTGTCCTGTCTTATTAGTCAGGGTTTCTCTGATCTGCAGTTTGCCAAGTAGGCTTGACTGGAAAGTGGACTCCAGCATGCTACCTGCCTCTACTTCCAACTAAGACATCTTCCTGGCCCCATGGTGCAATTTTTAGTTGAAAGTGATTTTTTCCACTTGCATGTGCCCCATACATAACGCCTTCCCTATTATAGTTGGTTCTTTCACGTTTTGTTGGATGCTGCAAAGTCGTAGTTTTTTAAACCTTTGTTCTTTATTTTACTTTTATTACATATTTTCTTTATTTACATTTCAAATGTTATCCCTTTTCCTGGTTTCCCCTCCGAAAAAACCCCTATCCCATCCCCCCTCCCCCTGCTCACCAACCCACCCACTCCTGCTTCCCTGTCCTGGCATTTCCCTACACTGGGGCATCGAGCCCTCACAGGACCAAGGGTCTCTCCTCCTACGGATGTCCAACAAGGCCATGTGTCCCTCATTGTGTACTCTTTGGTTGGTGACTTAGTCCCTGGGAGCTCTGGGGGTTACTGGTTGGTTCATATTGTTGTTCCTCCTATGGGGCTGCAAGCTCCTTCAGCTCCTTTGGTCCTTTCTCTAGCTTCTCCATTGGGGGACCTTGTTCTCAGTCCAATAGTTGGCTGAGAGAATCTACTTCTATATTTGTCAGGCACTGGCAGAGCCGCTCAGGAGACAGCTATATCAGGTTCCTGTCAGCAAGCACTTGTTGGCATCCACAATAGTGTCTGGGTTTGGTGACTGTATATGGGATGGATCCCCAGATGGGGCAGTCTCTGGATGGTCTTTCCTTCAGTCTCTGCTCCACACTTTGTCTCTGTATCTCTCCCATTGGATATTTTGTTCCCTCTTCTAAGAAGGACTGAAGTATTCACACTTTGATCTTCCTTCTTCTTGAGCTTCATGTGGTCTGTGAATTGCATCTTGGGTATTCCGAGCTTCTGAGCTAATATCCACTTATCAGTGAGTGCATACCATGATTGGGTTACCTTACTCAGGGTGATATTTTCTAGTTCCATCCATTTGCCTAAGAATTTCATGAAGTCATTGTTTTTAATAGCTGAGTAGTATTCCATTGCATAGATGTACCACCATTTCTGTATCCATTCCTCTGTTGAGGGACATCTGGGTTCTTTCCAGCTTCTGGCTATTATAAATAAGGCTGCTATGAACATAGTGGAACATGTGTCCTTATTACATGTTGGAGCATCTTCTGGGTATATGCCCAGGATTGGTATAGCTAGGTCCTCAGATAGGACTATGTACAGTTCTCTGAGGAACCACCAAACTGATTTCCAGAGTGGGTTTCCTTCCTTCTATTATATACACAGGAGGTATGGGCAGTGTAGTTAGTTTAAAAATATTTATTTATTTTAATTTTATAAATGTGTCATGTTTTGTGTGTGTGTGTGTGTGTGTGTGTGTGTGTGTGTATGCGTCTGTATACCACATGGATGCCTACTATTCTTGGGGGCAGAAGAAAGGATCAGATTTCCTGAAACTGGAATCACACATGGTTATTAGCTACTATGAGGGTGCTGGAAATTGATCTCTGGACCTCTGCAAGAGCAGTAGTATTCTTTACTGCTTGTCTATCTCCCAAGCCCACAACACCCAGTGGGCAGTCCCTGAGTCCAGACTTTACTTAAGGATGAAATCTAGACTTTTGAGAAATAGAAAAATCATCTTTTAGGAACATTTCCTTTTATATTATTTTAAAAAAAAAACAGTTTGAAGTTAAGTTTCTGGAAGTACCTTGGAATTCAATGCTCTTTTCTGGTGATTGGCGAATTGTTACAGGTTAGTCGACTGAAGGTAGGCTTGGCATCCATATAAAGAAAGGAGACAATCAAGGCCCTTGCTTGAGGAGATGAACACACCACCTCAAGAGGAAGAGACCAAGGGAAGATCCAGGGTCAGACATGACTTTGCTGCTTGGAGGACAGGCTGGCTAACTTTTACTTTCAGCCTGATTGGATGAAGAAACACCAAATGGCATCAGTGAAGTGCACTATGAGTGATTGTGAAAGTGTTTTTAGAGAGAGTTAACTGAAGGGTGGGAAACTCATCCAGAATGTGCAGGCTGGGGAAGGAGAACCATCTCATGGGTGGGTCCTAGACTGAACAATTTAGAATAGTAATTTTCATGTATCACTTTTATAAGACGATATTTAGTCTCATTTCAGTGGTGGTAACATAATTGGCTTTGGCATGACCTATGAATCTTTGGATTATGCAGAGATGAATGAATCTAAACACAGTCTTGCAAGATATGGCCTTTGTGAGCAGGAAGAGACGTCCAACCAACAGTGAAAGGAACACAAGAGCAGAATGAGGAGGTCAGGGGATTGCAAAGGCCAACACTGGAGCTGGGAAAAAGCTAGAGGATGAGAGCCTCACCTGCTGAGAATTAGCCTGAATAGAATGAAAGATTAGTTCGAAGTTGTTTGTTTGTTTGTTTGTTTTTATTTTTAATTTTTTACAAAATACAAAGTAGAAGCCTCAAAGCTTTGCCCTCTCCTATGTTTCATACAGATGTGCACATTTTTAGCACTGAGAGAAAACAGTTCTCAATTCTTCACTCTCTGTGATGGGGCTGGGGACTTTTGCATGTTACCTTAGTAAGTTCTCACAGGGACTCCACCAAGTGGGTGCTAGCATTTTAACACAGATATTTTAGGCTTACTCCTTCTAGGAACTGGTCATTCCATGTCTGGAGTAACGCCATAAAACTAACCCAAACCATACCCCCAAGTCACAGACGTGAAAAACATTGTTTCCAATTACTTACTAATCAGTAACGAAACAGGCTTATTTGTTATCTTAGACACTGCAGATAAGCAGCTTGCAGATCCTTAAAGATTTACTCCCACGGTTCTCACAGGAGGTTTCATGAGGATCAGAGAGGAAAAACCAATCAAAGGAAACATTTTAGGGAATATTATCTTGCTTGTGATCAGCCATGTGGAGACAAAGTTGCAAATGTATACACACGTCCATTAATCTTGTTCTCTTAACCACAGTGGCCTTGGGCTGGGACCGCTTACACCAGTCCCATCTTTTATGCTCTTTAATGTGTGTAGGTAACATGTTGACATGGTAATTATCCTAACTTTACATTAGTGTGATCAGACTTTCAGATGCATAAAATAAGGAGGGTGTTTGTTTAAAAGGTGTAAGTAGGGGCTGGAAAGACGGCTCAGTGATTTAGAGAGCTTGCTGCTCAGTCATTAGGTGTGGACTTCAGATGGCAGCATCCATGTTGAATGGCTCACAAACCCTTGTAATTCTAGCTCCAGGAGGACCCAATTTCCCCCTTTGGACTCTTTGCAAGAGCACACGTGAGTGCGCGCGCGCACACACCCACCCACCCACCCACACCCCAAGAAACAAAATACAGTGAAATAAGTCTTAAAGGGAATATTTATAGGTTTGAACTATGAACATGTGATTCATCAATTGTTTTTGGTGCATAGATTCAGAGTCCATCCTCCGAGAAACTCTCCACAGGTGAGAAGTGATGGTGAGGTAGTAACTGGGGCAGGATCTCAGAGTATGGATCCTGTAACTGAGCGCTATCCAGCAGTAAAAAGGTTTCCTCAGCAACTTCTATCCTTTCCCAAATCTTCAGTCTGTCATCTTCAACCCAAGTTTCCAGTGGACTCTTCTCCATCACCCTCCAATCTGTGACATGGAGGAACCAGGCTTTGCTGGTAAATTCCCAGCTTGGACTCCTAGTAGAAGCTGGAAGCTTTGTTCACATGTCTCATCTCGTGATCCCAGCAACTTCAAATTATGCCGATCTAATGAATATCTCTTTCCTAGATCAAACCTTTTGAGGAAGTGTGAGTTCTAGTCTATGCACAGAGATGTATGCTAGAAACTACGAGACCCTAAGTTTGACACAGCTCAGTAAATTACAGATTGTATGCAAGGAATCACTTATATTCATTTAAAAATAGTTATTTCTATTTATGTTATGTGTATGGGTATTTTGCCTTCATGTATGTCTGCACCATGTGGATGCTTTTCCTCAGAAGACAGAATCCCCTGGAGCTGGAATTACAGAGTGGTATTAGCTGCCATGTAGATTCATTAATTTATTTATCCAGTTTGTTACTCATGACTTCACACTCCTGGTAGAAACTGTCCCTTCGAAAATAAACAAAGGCAAGATGATCTTAAGCTTCATTCTAGCAGAAGTAACCGACATTCAACTATTGATTAAATACCAAATTGCACAAAGAATTATTGAAAAACATCTACAAACAATTGAGACTGATTTAAAAATAATAGACTATCTCACCCAGTTAGGGGCTGGTAGTGACAAAAACAATCCCTTCCTCAGAGAAGCAAAGAGGAAACCATATTTTAAAGGGTGAGTTTTAATCCATGAGGACCTGGCAGGGGGAGGGCTGAGGCAGGGAGAAGATTCAGGGTGGGTAGCAAAGCCTCCTAAGGTGGGAAGAAGATGACACTTCCACGTGACCTGAGAACAATAACCTAACAATACCCCGTCTGACAAGAAAAGAAAAAACAGCCAGAAGTTCAAGGTCCATCTTTGGCTACACAGTAAATTGGAGGCCAGCCTGGGCTATGTGAGATCTTGTTTTAAGAAACTGAAAATTGCTAGACTGAATCTTGGGGGCTGATTTTTGAGAGGCAAGGGGTAGAGCTGCACATTTGTCCAAGGTCTCAGGACCTGTAGGTGAGGGGCAAGAGCAACAGTCATTAGAAGCTGATCACTCATGGAATGTGCAGTATACCGGTCCTTCCTGGATCTGGCTGTCCATGTGCACTGGGGAAGCAGGCAAGGCATCAGGGCTCTGCCTCTTCTGTCTGATTTGCTGGGGAAGCAGGCAAGGCATCAGGGCTCTGCCTCTTCTGTCTGATTTGCTGGGGAAGCAGGCAAGGCATCAGGGCTCTGCCTCTTCTGTCTGATTTGCTGCTGCTGCCCTGAAAATGGTGGTGTTAGCTCCCTTAGCTTTGTTGTTGGCGTGCTATCACTAGGGGGTCGTGGTTAGAACTTGAAGAAGCTCATTTTACAGGGCTACCACTGCCATTAACTAGTTAATGGGTTTGGTGTAGATAGTTTGGTACAGATATTTATAAAATATTGAATTGTAGTATAGCTTTTATGGTAGTTTCTCTTGGTTCAGTTATACTGAACAAGTTAAAAATTAATGATCTTTAGTACCTAGTAAGTACTTAGCACAATTAAAATCTAAGTGTTGTCAATACAAATCCTATTTCTAATTTTATTTTATTTTTTAAATTGGATATTTTATTTGTTTACATTTCAAATGTCATCCCCTTTCCAGGTTTCTTATGAGGGTTTTTTTTTTAAATATAACATCTTGATTCTCTTTCCTTCTCATTTACAAGCATTTTTATTTTATGTTATGAGTGTTTTGCCTCTTTTTGTTTGTGTAGATACTGTGTGGGTGCCTGATGCTCAGAGAGGCCAGTAGAGGGCTCTGGATCCCACAGAACTGTAGCTGCAGATTGTTGAGCACTTACTCCCAAGTGGCTCCTGGGAACGGAAGCTGGGTTGTCTGTGAGAGCAGCCAGTGCTCTTACCTGCTGGCTCATCTATCTAGCATTGCTCTCTTAGTTTTGAGATGTTCTTTTTACGTTTCCCAGGCTAACCTAGAACTTGAAATCCTCCTGCCTCAGTCTCCGTTACTTTTCTTCATTGCTGCTACAATGACCTTAGCCCAGGTCACTATCGTTTCTTTTCCTGGACTGCTGTGATGTTGTAGTTGGTCTTGGTTCACTCCTGCCTTTCTCATAGCCCATGCACAGTTCTTTAATAATGAAGACTTCTGCTAAGCCATGCAACTAAGCCCACACTCTCCATGGAGTAGCTAACAAGTTCGCTGTAAATCAGGCGATTCAACACCAGTGTTCAAAATCTTCCTCTTACGTCTAGTCATTCTTAGAGTAAACTCTGAACTCCAGAGCATTTCTTAAAAAGCCCTCTTCTACATCTAAATTCCAGCACACCCACCCCCAACACATATGAAAAATAGCAATACAAGTGAGTCTTTTGTATATTAGGTCTATGGAAGATACTTAGTAAATAAATGATTGAATGTTCTCAGGGAAGCAAGGCACTGTCATTAGCTCATGATTTAGCAACTTAATAAAAAAAAGAGAGAGAGCAACTTATAGCACTCTGAGTGAGTGGTTACTACTGCTCGGCTTTAACTGGAGCCATCCCTGGGCTCCGAAGCCTGTTACGTTGTGGCACACTCTGTATCTTCCAGAGGAGAGTAGCTTATAGCTCTTAGCAT
The DNA here is from genome assembly GCA_019843815.1 of Montemys delectorum. Classification (NCBI taxonomy): domain Eukaryota; kingdom Metazoa; phylum Chordata; class Mammalia; order Rodentia; family Muridae; genus Montemys; species Montemys delectorum. The sequence continues at coordinate 25,767 of JADRCD010229962.1, read as the reverse complement.
GCTCTGATGAAAATGTTACAGGACTCTCTACTATGTCCAATAGATAACCTCTGCCATCCATTAGTATTGCTGGCACTATATTGTGAGTTACAGGGAATAGCAACTTTAGAAGAAGTCAAAAATTTTTTCCCATTGTTTTTTGTGGAATCTTGAAACAATATGATCTGGAAATCCTGGTATCTGGGGGAGCTAGATATACTCAACAACTTTTTTTCCCCTTTGAATTCTTGCAAATTCTTGGCTGTTTTGTTCCTCAGTTTCCCTAGCAGTTAAGAAAATAATATTGTGGGTGCTTCTTTTTTTTTCAGGCAAAGTAGGGTTGGCACATCAGATGCTTCCAGTCTCATAGTTATTCCTCGGAGATGGTGGGGGAGTCTTGGGAGAAATCTATGGACTCAGATGGGGAGCCATAGTTTCCTGGCGGCTGCCAGCCAGGATCATGTGAAGGCATTGCAGGCTCTCCTGTCTTCTTAATGTTATATCCCCATCAGTCCATAGTGTCTGAATTGTCTATTGAAAGAATTGTTCCTTTGGGTTAAGAGGTTATCTCCAGGGAGACATGTTGAAAATGAGTTCCTTGTGCTGAGAACACACGAGCACCAATTAACACATCTGCACCAACTGGATTATTACAACTGAAGTTGCCTTTCAGAAATAAACTTGAGCGGAGGGAACGGAATATGCTATCTTCTGTTCTCCCCTCCATGTGTCCATCCACCCTTGAAACACTTACACAGTGCTTCAATAATGAAGACTTCTGCTAAGCCATGAAACTAAACAGGCAGCCAACCAAGCAACAAACCCCCAGCCTCTGTCAGTGTGCTCAAGCTGTTGACTAGCTAAGAACCAGATTACATGGGCAGAATAAACCAATAGGTGACATTCTTCAGCCAGGAGCTGCTCACGGTGCCGGGGAAGGCTGGGAGCAGCTTTTAGAGATGATCGATCACATTTTACTTGAACTCCAAGGAGACTTGAAGATGAAGAAGCATTGCTTCAATAGCCAGAGATAGATAGCAAGGTGGAGCTTAGCGTGGGAAGGTTCTTAGAGACCAGTGTAAGCCAGGGCACAGGGAGCTCTGCTGAAGAGCTGAGCAGAGGAACACTGGGAAGGTGAGCTGGTGCAACTCTAGCTGTTGCTTTATGGAGGTATAATCGGTCTACAGCTAAATGCAAGTATTGAACATATGCCGTTTGGTTGGTCATATGTGTGCACCATGGTACAGTGGATATGTCCACCAAAGGTTTCAGTGTACCTCCTGATTAGTGCTCGCTCTATCCCTTCAAGCAACCATTTACTTCTTTCCCACCACTCCAGACTACTTTTCATTTTCTGCTATTTTTCATCAGTGCAATTGAACCATGTACTCGTTTTCTTAGGTTATAACTTGCTCTGCATAGCATAATTATTTATATTAATTTGAGAATAAAATACCTGTCTTTCTGAGTCTGGCTTATCTCACTTAACATGATCTCCTGTGAGAGACTTGTCCTTACTCACGTTGTGGCTGAATAGTATCAGTGTTTATAGATGTCCTGCTTTCCTTTTCTGTCTCCTGTCCTTGGTCACTTGAGCTGACTCTGTAGGCTTGTTATGATGCTGCCATAGCAAGACTGAGCATGCTCAGTGGACTCTCTCTGGGATGGTCACTTTGATTTCCTTGGGTGACTATCCAGGCATGGTCTGGCTGTGTCATGAACTGTATTTCTAGGTTTTGAAGAAGCCCCATGTTGATTTCTTAAGTCCTGCCTATGCTTTAGTAGAACCGTTTGTTCTCGTAGTCAGGCGAGGACTTTGTTGTGTTTTGCTTTTGACAGGACCTTACTTTGTATCTCAGGCAATCCTTGAGCTCACTGTGTAGCCCAGGCTGGCCTCACTATCAAGGAGGGGAGCCCCCTGCTTTAGCTTCCTGAGTGCTGGGAATATAGAAGTGTACCCACATCTGACTTTATTGAGTTTGTGTGTTATTTGGATACAAATTTACTATTAGCTATTGGACTTACAAATTCCATCCTAGACAAGTGAGTCCTTCCATTAAGATGTGCTCTTCCACATCTGCAGAGCAGTTAGTCTTAACTTCACTGACTTCTACTGCCTTACTTTTAAAAAGGATTGCTGATCTGTATATACTTTTGTATCTAAGAAATCTTTATCTAGTATCAGAAAGATTTTCATTTCTAATGAGGTTATAATTTTTAAAGATTAATTTTTACCTTACATTTACATGCATGTTAATCTTAAATTTACATTTTGGATTCATTTAAAAATTATTTTATTTGTTGTGCACAGATGTTTGCATATGTATATATACATGCATGGTGTCGATGGAGGCCAAGCAGGGCACCAAATCCACTGGGACTGGAGCTACTGGACGGTTTATGGTTGTGTGGGTGCTGAGAACCAAGTCCACTTGCCCTGTGAGAGCAACAAGTGCTCTCACTGCTGCCTCATCTCTCCAGTCCCTACAGTGCATTCATCTTCAATGAGATGTGAGATAGGGTTAAGGTTTATTAATTTATTTTCTTTTGAATTTCTTTTTTTATTGATTTAAGTTTTATTGCATTATGATGAGAAAAGTTACATGATTTCAATATATCTGAATTTGTTAACATTTAAAAACATATTTTAAGTAAATAGAATTAAATCACATTCTTGTTTCCCTTTTGTACCCCAACTCCTCCCAGAGACCCCCCTTCAATACCTACAATACCTTTTTTGTCATATTCTTTAAAATTTATAAAATATTATAACAATAAAAATGAGTATTGTAAAAGTTGTTTGATATAAAACAATAGTCAATTTAACAGACTTACGTAGATGTCTACAGCAATACTGAAAATACATACGTTTTTTTCAATATAAATTTTAAATAACTCCAAATATATTAACTGTATATTTTAAAATAATTCATTACTACTAGTATTTTTTAACTGAACACAAATATATAAAGTCTTTTTGTTTGTTTGTTTGTCTTGTATTTAGTAGAGCTTAAAATCTTGGCTCTTACTGTGGTACAAGCCCAAAATAAGAACAATTTTTAGACATTGGATTTCATTGTAATAAGGCTGTACTTCAATGAACCTCACATCACCAAAGGATTTTACCTTCATCGTAGCTAAGCTGAGAGTTGACAGTTCTGCTGTGCCAAGGAATGAATTGTAGGCACGATTTTTGTACACAGACTTCCTGCTATGGTCAAAGCTATTTAACTTGAGTGAGTGTCTTTATTCTCAGCCCACAGAGAACAGGTTACATTCATTTAAGAAATGGTGTGTGTATTAAGATAGTCTATCCATAAAGTCATTCACCAACTGTTTCAATGAACAATGGTTCTGCTTGGAGGGTGGCACAGACATTAGGTGCAGGTAAGAATTTGGTTCATTAGCTGTGATAATTTGGAAAAGCATTTATCTCAGAGAAAGAGTAACTTATAAAATCCTCTTCTTCAAACTTGATACAAGAGTTACAAATGTCAAGCAAGGCATTCAGTCTCACTCTTTGTTGTTCTCTTACAAGCTACCTCCCAAGTTAATTGTCTATGTTTCTTTTGGCTGTATAAATACATTTGAAATATGTAAGCTGTTCTGAAAACTATAGTATAGTGTAAAAATATGAAATAAACAATCCTACTAATAGAGGCTGAGATAGGAGAAGCCTGATTTCAAGACCATTATGTGGTACACAGCAAGACACTCACACACAAACAAGCAGAAAGTATATATGGATTGTACAATATTGGACTTATTTGTCCAACTACCAAATTAGAGAGACCATTGGATGACATTCAACAAATTTCTAATTCCTCATATTATTGGATTTCAATCAATTAGGATATGTTGGTACTATTAATTTTCATATTAAGATATTAAGAAAAAGTAATTGTTACTTCCTGTTGTATTTGTGTAAGAAGTAGAATTAGGTTTGTGTGGATTTGTTGAAAGATTACTTTCTTGCTTCTTCTAGGGTGTAGTTTTGCTCCTTGTGTTGGTATTTTCCATCTATTATCCTTTATAGGGCTGGATTTGTGGAAAGATATTGTATAAACTTTGTTTCATCATGGAATATCTTGGTTTTTTTCCATCTATGGTAATTGAGAGTTTTGCTGGGTATAGTAGTCTGGGCTGGCATTTGTGTTCTTGTAGGGTTTGTATAACATCTGCCCAGGATCTTCTAGCTTTCATAGTCTCTTGTGAGAAGTCTGGTGTGATTCTGATAGGCCTGCCTTTATATGTTACTTGACCTTTTTGCTTTACTGCCTTTAAAATTCTTTCTTTGTTTAGTGCATTTGGTGTTTTTATTATTCTGTGATGGGAGGAATTTCTTTTCTGGTTCAGTCTATTTGGAGTTCTATAGGCTTCTTGTATGTTCATGAGCATCTCTTTCTTTAGGTTATGGAGGTTCTCTTCTATAATTTTGTTGAAGATATTTACTAGGAGTAAATACATTACACTGGGAGTCTTCACTGTCTTCTAGACCTATTATCCTTAGGTTTGGTCTTCTCATTGTGTCCTGGATTTCTTGGATGCTTTGGATTAGGAGTTTTTTGCTTTTTGCATTTTCTCTGACTGTTGTGTCAATGTTTTCTATGTTATCTTCTGCCCCTGAGATTCTCTCTTCTATCTCTTGTATTCTGTTGGTGATGCTTGCATCTATGACTCCTGATTTCTTTCCTAGGTTTTGTATCTCCAGGGTTGTCTCTCTTTCTGATTTCTTTATTGTTTCTATTTCCATTTTTTCCTATTTTTTCCATTTTTTCTATATTTTTTCTACTTTTTCCTATTTCCATTTATTTTTAGATTCTGGATGGTTTTGTTCATTTACTTCACCTGCTTGATTGTGCTTTCCTGTAGTTCTTTATGGGATTTTTGTGTTTCCTCTTTAAGGGCTTCTAGTTGTTTACCTGTGTTCTCCTGTATTTCTTTGAGGGAGTTATTTATGTCTTTCTTAATGTCCTCTATCATCATCATGAGAAGTAATTTTAGATCTGAATCTTGCTTTTCCAGTGTGATGGTGTGTCCAGGACTTGCTATAGTAGGAGAATTGGGTTCTGATGATGCTGAGTAACCTTGGTTTGTGTTGCTTATTTTGTTACGCTTGTTCCCCTCCCCCCAGCCATCTGGTTATCTCTAATGCTACCTGTCCTTGCTAAATATGACTCGAGCCTGTCCTTCCTGTGATCCTAGTTGTGTCAGAACTCCTCAGAGTCAAGTTGTCTCTGTGATCCTGTGATTCTGGGATCCTGTGATCCTGGCTGTGTTAAGAGTGCCTGGGAGTGAAGCTTTCGGAGCTTCCTGGGTGTTGTGGGACTGGCTGTGGAGCTTGTGCCCAAGGTCTGCTCAGGGCACCAGCCCAGAGTGACTGGGAGGAACCTGAGCCACTGGGCTGGCAGAGTTTCTGTGTGCCTGGGTCCTACTTGTCCCGGTTACTCTTCAAGGTCTATTTTTAATGAGCTTTATTTGGACGCAGTGCAGTTTAGAGAAAAGTCACCTCCTTTTTCCATTCATCTGTCTGTGTGTCTTTCCCAGGACTCAAGTGTTTGCGTGTGGGTAGAAGTACATTTATATTGGTTCATTAGTCTATTTGGATATGCTTAGATGACAAAGACAGTTCTGCCTTCTTTCAGGAAATGATAGTCATTTTTGTTCTTTCTTTTCCAGTTGGACGTTCCTTATTTGTCAGAACTGTCCATCAGTTTCTTCACAGAAGCTTGCTGAGATTTCAGTGAGGATCTAGCTAGAATGTATCATTCGGTAGTGATTTGACAACCTGACACTGTCGAGTCTCATGGATAAAGGCATATACAACTATAATTCACCAGTGTTTTCTTGCTTTCACTGTATAAATCTCAAACATATCCATGAGATGTGTACTGAAGTGTTTCATGTTTTTTATACTATTGTAAAAAAACATTTAAAACATTTCATATTCAGCTGTTCATTGGCAGTGCAGAGAAATTCTCTTGAGTTTTGTAGCTTTATCTTTTAAGATTTGCTCACTTATTTAATATCTTAGCAGCTGCTTCATTTCTTCTGTCAGGATTGCCACACAGTTCACCAAATTGTCCATGAGTAGAAAGAGTTTTATGTCTCCTCTTTCCACCTGGTTGTCTTTTGTTCTTTATCTTTCGGAGGTGACTAGAGTCACAGCTGTGATGTTGAAAAGGTATTGGCATCAGACATTTTGCATATCCTTATCTTGGGGGTGACTATTGTCTTCACACACCGCTATGGATGAAATGTGCCCCCCTTGAGCCCAGATGTCTATATTAAAAGTCTGACCCTTAGCACCTCAGGCTCTGACTATTTGGAGAGAGTCTTTACAGAGGCAGTTAAGGTAAAACTGGGTCATAAGATTGGGCCTTAATCCAGTATGACAGACATTAATAGATGAGAAATTAGGTCTCAGAAGTATTTGAGCCCAGAGAAAGCCAAGGGGGAGGCAGAGAGAGAAGATAACTCCTTACAAGCCCAGAGGGAGGTCTCAGGGTGAGGTCAACTCTACCAGCATTGGACCATGCAGCTTAGCATCCTGAATAGAGAGATCAATCCCTGCCATTGAAGTCACCTTGCCAATAGAATTTTGTTACAGAGATTCTGTCTAATGCAACCCTTAAGTATGATGTCAACTGCAGGTTCTTGTCAATGGCCATTATCAGTTTCCATCCCATTCCTAGTTTGTGGAAATTTTTTTTCCCCAACCAGGAATGTATATAGAATTTGTCGATGTTTTTCTGGATATAGTGAGACCATATGGTTTTTATTTTTAGTTTTTATTTTTTGCTATGCTGAGGATTGAACCAAGGGTCTCACACATGCTAGGCAAATGCTTTACCACTGAGCAAAACTCTGAGGACTGATTTTAATATTTAGTTTTGAAGGCTTGGGACATAGCTCAGAGATGGAGAGCTTGTCAAGGGTGTGAGGCCCTAGGTTTAATCCCCAGTACCATGAAAAAAAAAATAGCAACTAGCTTTTAAACTTTTTTTAAGATTAGTTACTTATTTTTAAAATTCTATGTGTTTACATTTCCACCTGAGTATATGTATGTGCACAATATGCATGAAGGTACATATTAATACAAGAAGAGGGTATTGGGTCCCTCAGAACTGGAGTGAAAGGCAGATATGAGCCACCAATGTGGGTGCTGGGAACTTAACGTAGGCTCTCTAAAAGAACGAAAAGTACTGAGCTCTCTCTCCAGCCCCCAAATTAGCTTTTCCATGTGGTGACTCAGTTGGACTGACACAGTGATTTAATAGCTGGTAAAAATTGCCACATGTAGTTATGAGTGATATTGTCAGTACTTTTCCTTTATCGATGAAGTGAAAAGATAGCCACAATTCAGCCTTTGTAGGCTGGTAAAAATCTTGAGTTTGGGGTAGATTTTCATGAGAAAGCAATGGGAGTGAATGATAAATAGTTCAATCCCAAACTGATTGTACAGTGAACCCTCAATTACTTAAGAAACATTTGCATTTGGCTTACAAATGGAAAGAGATCATAGAAAAACAAGATACATAAAAAAACAAATGAAACCCAAGTATACAGTACATGGTCTGGGCTTAAACTTCTGTGCACATGTGTCTCTGTTACAGGGATGAAGAGTGGGGGCTTGCTTAGGTGACAGTCGGAGGGTCTGGGGAAGGTGGCGCCCTTTGCCAGCGTGCTACCTACAATGCTTCCTTAGAGCTTCATTTCCTTCACTTAGTGTTACATCTTTTAAAATTAGATTCCCTTTGGAAACTAGCTCTCTGGGCGGTTGTCACGCCCTCCTGGCGTCAGGTGACTCGCCAGGTCAGGTGACTGGCTGGGACTTGGGCAGTTTGGCTGAAGTCAGAGCACCAAGGAGCTAAGGATCCTATTCAGTGATAATTTTGAAGTATAGAATAGTTTTTCTCATAGGACATGTTCTTAGTAAGGGCTCATGATTGATGGGGCTGGGGTCCCTTTGGAATGATGTGACTTGCTTCAGGAAATAGGTACAGAGAGAAGTGGGAGGCCATTGCAGTTGCAACAGAACAGGTACAGGTCAGCGTTTGTCAGCACTCAGTGTCTGGGTGGAAGTTCGACTAAGCCAGTACCTTTAAGTGAATGAGATGAGGAGTGAAGGGAGGAAGGATACTGAGGGAACACGGGGACTGGAGGAATGGGGACAAAGGTACTGGGAGAGTAGAACACTCTGGGCACCTAATCCTATTGGCTTAGACCCCTACTAATTTTATCCATTGAAGATTTATTTATTTAGGTTGATTTTAATGCTGCTGAGATTTATTGCTAGATATGTGTATCACGAGATACCATATAGTTAAGTATAGTGAGAGCTAAGGCGTTCAGTCATGTTATATGGATAAAGTCTGGTTCCATCTGTCACTACTTGTGGGACTTAGGGGCAATTAAATGCGTTTCGACTTTATCCTCGCATCCGGGAAATGGGTTATTAGAAAAAAAAAATGAATGTGCTAGTCACATTTCATGTTGCTGTGACAAAGTTACTGACGAAAGCGACTTAAGGACAGAGGGGAGGAAGGCTTTATGTTGATTCACAGTCTGAGGGTGCCGAGCAGCATGGCAGACATCGGGGCAGCGGGCAGGAG
>JADRCD010229962.1:0-17163 GCA_019843815.1 Montemys delectorum | reverse complement strand
CGGGGCAGCGGGCAGGAGCGCGAGGCACTGGTCAGTTATATTCACTGTCAGGAAGCAGAGATAGAAGAGCGCTGGCGCTCATCTGTTTCTTTTTTCATTCGTTCCAGGATGGGAGCCCACAGGATGGCACCGTTCACAGGATGGCACCACCCACAGTGAGGGTGGGGCTTCATTCCTTAAATAGATAAATCTGGAAACATCTTTATAGACACACCCAAAGGAATATTTCCACAGTAGTTCTAAGCCCAGTCAAGTTGATAATAAAGATGAACTATTTCAATACAGATCAAATGAGATACATATTCAGAGTCCTCACCATAATGCTTAGCACACACAAGACACACACCCTATAAGGAAATTAATACATTCAATAGTATTTGGATAAACAAGACTCGTGATGGATAAAAGATTATACATGGAGCTTCTAGGAATTGACAATAGAAAAACTACTTGTGATTTTTAAAAATATGGGTAGATAATAAAAATATTGTTAGGAAGGAAGAGAAATACAACTGAACCTTTAAAAATATTTTTAAAAGTTCAAATTGTTTATAATGAGATACATACTAATTAAACTTGTATACAAAAATATTTTAACCTATCAGACTGAAACGATACAATACACGGAGTGCAAATTGCCCCTGTCTATCTATATATTATTTCCCCTCACACCCAGAAATTTTACTTCTTGGAATTTATCTTACAGAAAAGACTGAGCACACGGGGAGTGAGTCGTGCACAAGCTCATTTGTTATGACATTGTTTGCCATATGAAAAGCCAGAAATAACCAAAGTGCACATCAGGGGGGACTTGGTGAATAAGTCAGGGCCTGTTTTCTTCCATGTAGTGTGCAGAGACACTGAAAATGAAAAGCAGCCTGCATTGGGAAGTTCTTCCAGTTGCATCGGAAACTCCGGAGGTGTGCGCTCCATGTTTTATATAAGACACAGGGATAGTATTGATATAAGCTTACACTTGATTATAATTGCATAATGAAACTCTGAATACATACCTAAGAAACTAATAAAATAGGGGTCTTTGAGGATGGCAGGTGCCGAACAGGGCCAATGGAAGCAGAAGTTGAAGCCAGACATTTTTATTGCCTTTTTAATATATATATTTTAAGCTGTATAACCAGGAACATTTTTTCTTACCTACTCAAAAATAAGAAAAAAAATCATTTTTTTGATCAATAGTTGCATCCTTTCTATGATAATAGGAAATGATAGATCATGAGTTATTTTTTTCTTGAATTAATCTGCTCTGTACTGCTTCTCATTTTATCTTATTAGTTATTTTCCATGGTGCCTCAAAGAGCAGAATAAGTTCAGTGCCCACCAGGAGCTGATAGAGACCTGGCTAGCTACTGCAGATGTGGGCCAATTAAAAAATTCCCTTTCCAGTCCCTTAATAATTCCAATTTCCTTTGTTAATCTAATTTCCATAAATGTAAACAGTTTGGATAGTGCTAATTTAGCCCACAGGGGGTGCACAGGATGGACATCCATGAGAGTGGCTTCTCAAGGTGACCATTTAAGCCAGCTTTCCTGCTGCTTATGCACTTATGTCTCCACTGATGGTTGGGGTTACTGGTTTGTGTCAAGTACGAAGTTCAAGATTTTGCAAAGGGGAAGAATTTTTTTCCTTTTTACTGGAAAAGGCCAAGTGTTTGATATTTTCTCCTATAAAGCTGGTTATTCCACTAGAATCAAACAAGGGATTAAAATCTGTGACATTAACCCATGTTAACTGTAGAGAATTAAATGATTCCCCTCATTTATTAAGTCTTCAATGCTACCCCGTGTACTTTAAAACAAAATGCAAGGCTCACCCTTATGATTGAAAGATTAGACGAGGCTTGAACCAGTAAAAATAGATTTTTTAAAGGAAAAGTTATTTTGAGTGGAACGCTAGCTGTACTAGACAAATTCAGTCGGGCCTCCTCTTCAGTCTTGTCAAAGCTTACCACAGTCCAGAAGGCACCAGTGTCTATGCCAAAAAATCAGAGCAGCAGCAGTTAAAAAAAAAAAAAATAAGTGCACTAAGAAATATTAAATGGGAAGCCAAAGTCTATAAATAAAGAGGCAAGAGAGGGCTGATCAATCACCAGTAACTGAACAGAACACAGGAGCTGGAAGGAGAGAGAGACTGCACACACAACATATGAGATTAGATACAAACGATTTAATTAAACCGTGTTCCTTCTACACGAGACTCAAAAGTCTCTAAATGTTAAGAAAAACTGGAGTATAGAAAGGCGGGGCCTTGCCGTGCAAGCTCTAGCGCATACGCAGCAATGCTTGTGCCAAAAGCAGAAAGAGAGGCAGCGGATCCATCCCGGGTGAGTGCAGTGACTGTGATCTCCGCCTGCCTCTTGCTATTCAGCCCAGCCTTGTGGCTGTAAGGACCAGACCCTGCTCACTAGCGACAGACTAGATGCCACACATTTGGAGTGCGGCTGGGAAGTGTAGCAGGTGTGAAGGAATCTCCAGTGTGGTTAAAAGTTAAAGAGACTCCATTAATAATAAGGGCCTGTGAGGTGGCTCAATGAATAATGCCTTTACTGCCGAGTCTGATGACCTTTGATCCTACATGATGGAAGGAAGGACAGGACTTCTAGAAGTTGCCCTCTGACCTCCACAAGCCCTGAGATATGTATACACTGTGCCCCGTGCTGACCCCCGGTAAACATAATTGAGAAAAATAAGTGGCTTAATTAATAATTAATATCAATGTGTGGAAGACCAGAGGGAGGGGACTGAGCAAGGAGGTCCCCTCAAGTGGAGAGAGAAGAAAGGTGTTGGGGCTGCCTGCTGGCCAGCCTCAAAACCAGTGAAAATGGACTACCTAATGTCTAGGTGACATTAAGGCTGGTCTTGTCTTAGCAAAGCACTTGACTGCTCAGCAGAACTGGACCATATGGCCTCGTTCTAGAAGGGAACTTGACTCTTCAAATAAGAGGCCCATTCAGCGTGATGACATTTAGATTCCAAGAAATAAATATAGGTTTATAAAAACATGCACCACAGCCCTCTTGGATAGCCATGGTTTTATGTTTTAAATTCAGCCAGGAAAAAAAATAGAAATTATATATTCTTTTATGTACATTTAGATTTTTAAACTAAAAGGGATTTGAGGTTCTGGAATGAGAGTCTAAGCTCGGCTCTGTGGCTCTGTCTATAGCATCTATATCAGTCATATTGTTCGTTCGTAATTCAATGAAATGAGAGGACCATGCATGCCAGAAACCAGAATGGTTTTACTCTGATCAGAAATTGGAAGGCAAAAGCTAAATCTATATATGTGCGTGCACACACACACACACACACACACACACACACACGAATCCGTTTTCCAATCTAATGAGAGAAAGCCAGAATTCCAAGGGGAAAAGGATTATTTTTAAATGCAAAGATGGCTTTGAGAGTTACTAGTTCTGATCATGGCTTGCGGGAAAGGCACATGTCCTGCTAATAGATTGATGGAGAAGAAAACCATTATTATTGGTGAGTTTTGCTCCTGATCAGACCCAGTGACATCGCTAGGCAATCTGTTATTTATGTAGCTGGGTGGTAAACAGTGGGGAGGGCATCTGCAGAGGAGTGTCTCAGAGAGGTTGCATCCCAAGTAAGCACATGCCGAACACGTGGGCGGCGTTTCTGCAGTATGTAGCTTTACCAGATCTATGGGAGATGGGAATGGGCGCAGATAAAGAAAACTAAAGATGAGATCCAGATAAACAATGGAGCATTTGTAAGATATTCATTTAATCAGATGCAGAGAACATAAACACACACCTTCACTGACAACCAGCCTGGCATGAAAGTGTAAAAAAAAATTAGATGCAGATAAATAAAATAAAACTTTTTAAGACTCAGGATTTTACTGGCTTCTAAGACTATGTACAATTGGAATGAAGGAGTCGAATCTCTGCTTCAGAACACCTAATCACACCCTCCATATGGAGCTCCTGTTAGCTTCCTGGTTCTTGTAGCTTTTAAATCTATTGATTTACTTGTCCAGGGTGTGTGTGCCACAGTGCACACGTGGAGCTCAGAGGACAACTTCTTGGAGTCGTTCTCATCTTCTGTCTTGTTGAAATGAGGTCTCTTGCATCTGACATTGGCACTGCGATGTGACCCCAGGCTCACTAACCTCTGCGCTTTCACTGTTGGGATTCTGGGATTTCATCCGCGTAGCACCGTAGCACCATCTCCAGCTTCTTCGGTGGGCTCTGGAGATGAAGCTCAGGTTGTCAGGCTTGTCTGGCGTGCTCTAACCACTGAGCCACCTCATCAGACTGTCTGTGTTCTTAACCTTGGTGCTGCAGACAAGCTTGGTTGCAGAGAGATTCTTTAGGACCCGATCTGATCTCTGTCCTCTGCTTGTCATTGGTGTGCTTCCAGTTGTGACACCAATGATGTCTGTAGATATGGCCTAATGTTCCCTAATCTTCAGCAGTTAGGAACCATTGATTATATATGTGTATTTATATATATAATTTTGTATATACATGTATGTGTACATAGATAAAAAAAATATATCCTTCTTTCTCCCTTCCTCCTTCCCTTTCTCCTTCCCATTCATCTTCTCCCCTCCCCTCTCTTCTAACCCCATCTCCCCATTTCTCTCCTTTCTCTCCTTCTGATTCTGTCTTCTCTTCTTTTCCTGCTCCCTTCCCTCCCTTGTTCGTTCCTTCCTTCCTTCCTTCCTTCCTTCCTTCCTTCCTTCCTTCCTTCCTTCCTCCCTCCCTCCCTCCCTCCCTCCCTCTCTCCCTCCCTCCCTCATTCCTCTTTATTCTGTATGCTGAGAACTGAGCACACAGCCTCTGCTAGGCAAGCAGCAAGTCCCCACCTAAACTGTACCTACTATTCTGCCTTATGTTTTAATTTGAAACAGAGTCTTACTGAGTTACCCAGACTGACCATCCTCCTGTCTCAGCCTCCTGGGTTGCTAAAATCACAGACCTATGTCACAAGGCCCAGACTAGATGTTTCTTTTAAATGTAGCACTGTCGTAGAAGAGGGGCTGAGGGTCATGAGGCAGTTTTGTAGGTCTTCCCTCACCCCATCCTGATCTTGTATGTGTATAATCTATGATTGTGTGGATCATAATCTTGTATTTTTATTAAAACTAAATTCCTATAACTCAAACTAATACCAAATTTAGCAGCATTTTTCATGAAAATATAAACTCAAAATGACAAAATAAAGATTTAAAGCTAAATGAAGTTCAACAATTATGTGGCCTTAGAAGATGTTCACATCAGCTTACATGGTTCCTGACTGACAGTTCTAAGAGGAAAAATGGACTTTTTCCTTTGAGTTATAGTTAATTTTTAAAGATTATACATACATACATACATACATACACACATCTATCTATCTATCTATCTATCTATCTATCTATCTATCTATCTATCTATCATCTATCTACCTATCTAAGTGTTTTGCCTGTATGCATTTCTGAGCATCATATGCCTCTAGTGCCCATGAAGATAAGAAGATAGTAATGGATCTCCTGGAACTGGAGCCACCATGTGAGTGTTGGGAACCAAACCTGGATCCTTTGCAAAAGCAACAAATACCACCTAACCATCTCTCCAGTTACCCTAATACACTTTTAAAATGTACTTCTGTCACCATGAGATATGAAGTCACAAACCGTTCAAAGCTCTATAAAAATCTTCTTATCCAAGTAGTAATTAGGTCAGACCCTACTTAGCTTTCCGGGTCAGAGGGAGGCTCACTGAATATAGTATGGCTCAGCATGCCACACTAGAGAGTCATAGATAGCCACAGTATGGTTATTCCCCAATATACTCTCACTTAGCTTGCGTACTATGTGTTAGAAGGATGAGATCTCACCAACAGTGAGGGATCCCAAGACAAATACATGCTGTGGCTGATACATACTTGCTAAGCAAACAGGCAACGAACATGTATTAAGTGTTGTTGACACCTCATGAGAGGAAAAAATCTATTGGACATGTGGCCAGTTCTTTCCAAGGGTTGCACTTCCTCATTTGGAAATGAGCACTAGCAGGCGCTCTCAGGGTGTGGAGTTGGAGCGTTGTCTCCTTCCCTACCTTCTGTGGCGTTCTCTCTGCCTGCCTCTATGAGCCCGGAGATTCAAAGACCCCTGAGCTGGTAGCTAGCTCTTCACACATCTCTGACACTTCTGGAAACTGTTTCCAATCTCCTGAAAACTCTACTATAAACATAGTTAAATGGATATGATAAAAAAAAAATCTGCACAAAATATCTCTAGATTCTAGTAAGTTTCTGGTCATCCGTATAGCTTACTAAGTTCATGGGAGGTTATAGGAAGCCAAACTCATAGACATTTTTTTCAAATGTATTTTTGTGGTTTTGAGACAGAGCCTCACTTGGTAGCCCAGGCTAGCCACAGACTCATTACATAGCCTAGGTTGGTCTTGAACTCACAGAAATCCTTCTGCTCCGGCCTCTCGATTGCTGAGACTGCAGTGTGGCTCACTGTGCCTGTCTTCAAAGTTATTTTACCATGGAATGATTTCTGAATGAATGGCAGCCCTTTCACAACTAAAACAAGACAGAAAATAGTCTTTAGCTACCATTGTGGAGTCTCAGACTTATATATACATACACATATACATAATACTACATACATATGTATTCATACACATGAAGTGCCCCATGTTACTCTTTGAGGTTGTTCTTTTCACTCTTTATTAATTAATCGTTTTTATATCCCAGTATCACCCTCCCTCTCCCCCCATCACCCCTCACACAGATCCTCCACCCACTTCCCCCTTCTCCTCTGAGGCTGTTAATAACAGAAGTGAAATGAAATTTCTTAAATTTTTAGGCTGCGTTTTTATTTTGTTTGTGGGTGTTGTGTATGAGTGAAGGTCTGAGGAGAACTTGTGGGAGTTTGTTCCCTGCTTCCACTCTGTGAGCAACAGGGGTTGAACTGAGGTCACCAAGCTTGACAAGCAAGCCCCTTTGTCCTTACTCATTGAGACATCGTGCTGCTCATGGAATGTTCTTCTGAGTTTTGGTGAGGTAGGATACTGGGAGAAAGAAATCACAGAAAATTCCAGAAGTTTTAAAAACAGAGCAAAACTCTAAAATCACCAACCAGCCAACCCCTCAAAACCTTTAGTAAAGTTTTATTTTGTAGATGTGACAGCCACCCTCTCTATCAGCCTTTTCATAAGAACAGATGATAAGTATCCAAGTTGTTTAGGTCAAAGTTCAATTATGTCCACATCTGTCCAGCTCCTTTAACAGGAAGCTCAGGTGTCACCATGACTTTGAGGAGGAAGTGAGGTAAAGGGTTGGGAAAGATGGGATATACCATCTTTGAGTAGCTATGAGTTTGGTTAAAGCATCATTTTGATGACTACAGACTAACTTGTGAAAGTCAAACAAAGAACCATGATCCTTTTTTTTTTTAATAACTACAAAATCTGCATTGCAATGTATAAATACGCATTTCATATGGTCTACCTTTAAATGGTATTCGAAACAGCATGGCCTTGTTACTTAAACTGAGTCAACACAGCTGTCTTCTTGTTACTTCTTTGCATTTTTAGGAAAAGATACTTTTCTGAGTCAGAAGTTTTAGCCCTTGAAGGTTGTCTGACCAGACTGTAGGTATTTACTGTGAAAAATTTCATCATCCTATCTAATTGAAATCTCAGACATTTGCAGAAGTTCCTAACTAGTTTCTTGGTACTGCACAACTGAGTGCCACTCAGCCTGCTCCACCCATCTCTATGGCAGGATACTTCACCTTGTGCTTCATAAGTTACTCATCTGATATTTCATAGGAAGAAATTCCCAGCAAAGGGACATGTGTTGCAAGACTCAAAAGAGGGGCAGGGGGCTGGGGAGTTGGTTCAGCTGGTGAAGAGCTTGCTGTATATGAAGACCTGAGCTTGTTCCAATATCCTTGTAGGACAGACAGAGCATCTGAATCTCCAGAGCTGTGAGGACGGAAGCAGTGGATCCTCAGAGCTTGCTGGCCAGCCTGGTTCAGTTCAGGTCTAGATTCTGTGTGACCCTGACTAAAAAACTAAGGTGTGGAGTGACTGTGGAAGGGATCTGATGTCAAACACTTGTTCCTATTTACACACACACACACACACACACACACACACACACATGCACACACACTTAAATAAAAATTAAATTATCTGTTGAAAATGATAAAACGATGAACAACAGAAAGCTAGAAATGGCAGTTGCCAAGGGACTTGTCTTGTGGTATGGTTTTATTAATAGTTTTGGATTCCTTTAACTTAGCAAGTGGCAGTCTGATACTTTTAGGAGCTGGTCTCCTTTCTCTTTGTTTTGTTCAGGTCCTACCATTGTCTTGAGCATGCTCTTTTGTGCTTACTTAAGCTGTGCTGAAGAGCCATCTGCTTGTTCTTTGTGCTTCACGAGGCTGAGTGATGGACCCCTCTCTTTTTATAGATAACATGTCTGTGACAAATAGGATCTCACACCACTGGGACCCTATTTGGGCTTAGATATTTGCTGATTATAGTTGAGGGTCTTGAGAGCATAATACAATGGTTAATTTGGTTGTTGACTTGTTAGGATCTGAATCACTTAGGAGATGAACTTCTGGGTATATCTGTGAGGAAGTTTCTAGATAAAGTTAACTGAGACGAGAAGACTCTGTCTGACTGTATGTTGTGGAGAATTTTAGGACACGTTGCTAAAAATGTCTACGGAGAACCCAGTCTTCCTCTTAAAACATGAATGAAATCTCTTTCTTAGGGTTGGCCAACCAATCTTCTCACACATTTCCTTGTCCACCATTCTGCTCTTCGTGAGCACAGGAGCTTGTCCTCACTGATCTCCAGTGCCTGGGCCTCATTTGTGCCTCAGTTGCAAAGCTTGCAAACTTCCCTTCTTCCTCATCTACTTGAGTAGTCTAGGGCTGTGCAAGACTCCTGAGAGTCTTGAGGACATGGCTGTTAGTTAGTGTGTTAGCTGCTAGAGAAGAGGCCACTGAGGGGCAGGGGACTCAAGGAACCAGCCATATGCAGGCGGTGATCAGAGAGAGAAAGTAGAGCTCATGGTGGAAGATTTGAGGTATGTAACCTAGTAATTCTAGATTTTCTGCACAAATTATGAGACTCCTCCTCCTCCTCCTCCTCCTCCTCCTTCTTCTTCCTTCTTCCTTCTCCTCCTCCTCCTCCTTCTTCTTCCTTCTTCATTTTCCTCCTCCTCCTCCTCCTCTTCCTCCTTCCTTTTCCTTCTCCTCCTCCTCCTCTTCCTCCTCCTCTTCCTCCTCCTCCTCCTCCTCCTCCTCCTCCTCCTCTTCCTCCTCCTCCTCCTCCTTCTTCTTATTTTTTTTTGGAAAGAGAGTCTCATTATGTAGCTTACATTGCCTGGCTAGCCTGGACCTTCCTATGCAGACTAGGCTGGCCTTGAACTCACAGAGATTGGCCTGATTCTGGGATTAAGGCCACTAAGCCTGGCAACAGTGAAAACTTTGTGCATAAAATCTATGGTTGCTCCCTTTGGCATCCTTAATTTTTAGTTCTAGGCAGGAACAATATTTAGCAAGCATACAACACTCATAATATACTGAACACGGTTCTATGTGTTCTGTAAGAAACTTGCATAGTTCCTGGGCAAACGTGTAACGGGTATTGTCAGTGTCCACATAGTACTGAGTTACTCAAACACCCTGCTTCCATAAGGCTGGGCACTGATGAGTTACACTGGGCCTCAGTTATAGCTGCTGGACTCAATACAAGACACCCAGGAGGGTTTGAGCCTCAGGCAAACTCATGTTTAGGTGTAAGCGTGGCCTGCATTTTTATTGCTAACTCTTGTCAGCCTCATACCCAGGACTTGTTTATGTCTTAATATATACATTCTCCTTACTAAAAAACGGTCTCTGTAGGGACAGAGCAAAAAGCACAGTTCAGATCAGCCTTTCTGTCTGTGTCAGTGTCCTGGATCTAAGGTCTGGGTGTGCTGCAGAGCGCACGGCATGCTCCGTTACTTCCTGTCCAAACACAGGCTTTCATTGTGTGCTATCTTACAAGAGAACTCGCATCACTGTGAGACATGCCTCTCCCCCCCCTCGCCCCCACTTATGACAAGAGATCAATTACACAATCGAACATGGCTGCAGTTCTGTCCCTGGCCCAGAGGCACCCAGGGTCCCCACATCTAGCCTTTAATGTCAACTTGACTTTCACTGACACTAATAATCACTCATTATTTCTTCTCAAACCCTAATTTAATTAAAATATATGTTTACACCATGAGCATTGTTCCTAATTTTTTTCAACTTCCCAATATAAATAGCTTTTTTATGTAGATAATTAACGCCATCTGCGTCTTGGTGGTTCAGTTATCCTCTGAGCGGCTCCGTCGCTCTCGGGGAATTAAAGGCACTAAGGGTTGACTTCCACGGGGAAATGTTACCAAAATGCTCTGCCGATGTGCTCTGTGAACAAATGAAGGCTCTTAAATATTATTGGAAAAAGTGCTTTCAGTTTACTCAACTTAAGTTCTCTATTTTTTTTAAAGTACAGTGTGTTTAGGGTTTATGCAATGAAAACTCTATCTGAATAAATAAAGATCCTAATAAAATCTAGCATTTAAACAAAAGCTCTCATGTTTCTTTATAAGGATTCCTCCAGGAAAATTTCTTTGATACTTTATCTTTAGAAAGGGAAGGAAATATGGTGACTTGCAGGGTGTAAGGTCACTGAAGAGGTCAATGAGGAGGCAAGGTCAGGCAAACACAGAAAGCCAAGAGTAAGGAAGGCCAGGATGCTCACAGCAAATGCTTGCTAACTCCACCCTCGCCAAGCCTCCCTGCTCTTCTGTGTCTTGCAAATGGTGTCTAAATGTAAGTCTTAGAATGCTTGTAAGGTGACTTAGCTTTCTACTTTCTAAACTGAAAATGCTTGCTTAAATCTCATGTCAGGTTTTGATGGCTCATGTCTAAAACCTTGGCATTTGTCCAGGGGAGGATGAAGTCAGAGGATTATTTTAAATTTTACCTCAGCAAGGATGTAAAAAAACATCCCCAAAGTCTAAGTCACAGCCAGGTATGAGGGAGCACAGCTAATATCCTAGCATTAGAATGCTGAAGAAATACTGATGAAAAAGGATTGTGAGTTCAAAACCAGCCTGAGCCGTTTGGTGAGAGGGTGTTTCAGATAAAAATGATCAGAGAACTCAGTCATACAATTTACCATCATGGAAATGGCTCTCAATCCTCACTACGTTTGCTAGAAGACCAACATGTCCCAATGAATGCAGTAGTTGAGGAAGTGAATGACACTTCTAAAAAGCTGCTCTGTTCCTCTGTGCGCTCCAGTACATTATTGAGGACAAGTGCTAAGCTACTCTCTGTTTCCGCCAGCATGGTTTAGAGAACTTTCATCAGAAGAGAGACGTGGCGCTTGACTCAGAGCAAAGTGGACTGCACAGACTGATGTTACTTCTTGGACTTCTTAATCTCATTGATAAAATAATTTAAGAATGGATTTAAACAAGAGCTGAGGATAATTTTATTAGAGTTTAAAAGAAAAACAGCAGAGCAGGCAAGGCACAAATCTCAGCAGATGCTCAGCAGAGGGGAGTGGAGACAAGGAGAAGAAAAAGCCATTTTGTTTGAAGGGGATTTAGGTCAGCTACATGGGAGGGGAGAGAGAGGGACAGAGGAAGAGAGAGAGGAAGAGAGGGAGAGAGAGGGAGAGAGGGAGAGAGAGGGAGAGAGGAAGAGAGAGAGGGAGAAGAGGGAGAGGGGGGAAAGGGAGAGAGAGAGAGAGAGGGAGAGAGAGGATAGAGGGAGAGAGAGAGGGAGAGAGGGGAGAGAGGCAGAGGAGGGAGAGAGAAAGAGAGAAAGGGGAGAGAGGGAGAAGAGGGAGAGAGAGAGAGAGAGGGAGAGAGGGAGAGAGAGAGAGAGGGAGAGAGAGAGAGAGAGAGAGAGAGAGAGAGAGAGAGAGAGAGACAGAGACAGAGACAGAGACAGAGAGAGGCCCAGAGTCTTGGGTAGTAATTAATTGTGGAAACAAGTCAGCTTTGTCAAGTCCCATGATTGCCCTGCCAATCACTGAGGTAAGGCTGGCAGTTTTTAGATGGAAAATTCCTTCCAGAAAAGAAGCACATTATCTCATTGAAGGGATAATTATTCCACCTTTTCCTAAGGTAAAGCTGCCTTTCCCATCCAGGGTGGTTCCTCCCTGCTAGGGTAGACTCTTGGCCAGGTGACTGACCAGACCAAAAGGAATGTGGGGTATGTGGCCAGATAGTTCATCCTCTTGACCAAAAGAAACGAATTTTTCCTTAATAGGCCTTTACTGCTGCTGTGTCAAAAGAATGAAACTGTGAATTTTACTCAAGGAAATACATTTAAATGACATCTCAAGTAATTGCTAGTGAAGTTTGTTGTTGGTATAATTATCAAAATTTTACTGAAATATCTAAGTGCTCATAGTCACAAAGGCCACAAATGAAACCTCGAGGATTACATTGTACCTGCAAGATTAATTTTTCCAATTTTTGTTATATACTGTACATAATAGTGGGTGTCATAACATCTTCTCTGTGTGTGTAAAGTTACTGTGATCTGATTCAGCCCTAGGCATTCAAGCCCGTGTGAGTTCGTCCACAGCTGCACACATGTCCATCAAGGTTTCCAAGGGTTGCAGCTTTTTATTTATTAGTATGTGTGACTTCAGAAGTGAAGCTAGTCTTTTGGAGGTCTTTCTCAGACATTTATTCAGCTTTATTTCACTTTATTTTTGAGAAAAAATTTCACCTTGAACCTGGAGGTCAGCCGGCCAAGCTGGCACTGGTACCCCAGGGATTCACCTGCCTTTACTCTTGCACTGCTGGATACAACACATACCACTGTGCCTGGATTTTCCCATGGGGTCTTTAGGACTTCCTAGTTGGAGAAGACTGGGCTATTTTAGACTTCCTCAAAAGGATTCTAGATTTTAGTAAACTGGTCCAATCCAACCAGTGACCAGTGGCCAGGACAGCCCACCACAGACTTGTGGCACATGTATACAGTCAACTCTTAGTCAATGTTGTTGTTGTTATTATTATTATTATTATTATTATTATTGGTTTTTCAAGACAGGGTTTCTCTGTACAGCCCTGGCTATCCTGGAACTCACTCTGTAGACCAGGCTGGCCTCAAACTCAGAAATCCACCTGCCTCTGCCTCCCAAGTGCTGGGATTAAAGGTGTGTGCCACCACCGCCCGGCTGTAAATGTTATTTTTAAGACAAAAGAAAATGATCAAAAGACAATCAAGATTACAGGTTTCTCAAATTTCAAAAGTTATAGGAAGTAGAATGAGAAAATAAGCTCTATTTTTAAAAAAGATATATTGAGCAAAGCAGACAATGCTGGAGAAAATGTACTTGGCTCAGGTCTTTTAAAGGGATTAAATTGGTTAACTATAAATTTTTATAGGAAATACTTAGTAGCTTGCCTGCTGAAGACAAAATGACCTAGTTAAGTCTAGAGAGCCCAAATACTAATTTTGTTGTCATTGTAGCTGAGCACTGAAGTCGCAAGTCTTGTGTTTGCTAAGTATGTGGTCTACTGCTGAGCTATAATGTGACTCCAGGATAGTCGGAATGATAGTCAGGGTTTATAAAAATCTTTCCTTTGGAATGATGAAACTCACACAATTGCATTTATTTGTAGCTATCACAGGTCCTCTGTAGAGGTCAGCATTTGCCTTACTATCTTCTTGGACCAAGCTAGTCGGACATATCATAATTGTATTTTTTGTTGTGTATTTTTATTTAAGAAAACAAAATCGTCTTTAATTTTTTTTTGTGGTGTTGGAGAAAGATACATGTTTAAATTAATCATCTTTAAAATGGAATGGAGCAAAATAAAATCTCTTTTCATTTGTTAAATTTTTAAATGAATTGTTTCACGGTTAGTTTTTGTCAACTTGACACAAATCTAGACATTCCTGGGAAAAGGGACTCTCAATGAAGAACAGCCTTCATTAGCTTGGATATGCTTATAGTGCATTTCTTATTACTGATTGATAACCACTGTGAATGCCATTCTTGGGTAGATGGATCCGGACAAAGTTGAGCGAGTCAGAGGGAACGAGTCCCTAAGCAGTGTGTCTATGTGGTTTCTGCTCATTTTTTTCATCAGATTTCTGCCTTGATCCTGTTTTGACTTCCCTCAGCGATGGAGAAAAAGAAATCTTTTCCTCCTCAAGTTGCTTTTTTGCTTTTTGTCTTGATGTTTATCACAGCCACAGAGAAATAAACTATCGAACTGGCTTCATCTGCACTCCACTAGTTTATTGAATGGAGATGATGTGCACAGTTCAAAGTGAACGCAATGGCCTAATGTTGGCTTAGATCTGAGTAAGATCATGGTCATGGAAGAACTGGGCAAGATCAGAGTATTCATTCTCCTGGATTCGTTCAGGGACAGCTTTGGAATACAGAGCCTTAATTTTATATGTTTAAAATAAAGGCAGAGGAGACCCAAAGCCCTCCAAATTCCTTTAACCTTGAAACCTCGAACCCTTGTGCATCAGAGCTGAGTTTTTCTCTCAGGCATGGTGGTTCTACCTACCTATGTGGAACTGGCCAGAGAAAAGAGCAGTCTTGAGTGGCCTTCGGTAGTGGAATGATGGAATTCATAGTTTGCTTTAATGAGGAGCCCACCATGCCTTTTCTGTGTCTGCAGAAAGGGTACTTTTGAACTTGTATTTCTTTTTTTCTTTTCTCTTCAACAAGAGTAATTTAAGTACACAAGAGTGAAGACGATGACAGCAGCCCAGGCATTAACATTTGAACACTTTCCAGTTTTATGTCTTATTAAGTAGTAGTGTAAGTAATATGCACATATTTCAATAAAATACATGAAAAACTTTGCACATTGTTAAGACAGTTTCTCACAGTGTGTTTTGTCAATTCTGGAAGTCTGTGAGAATCTGGCAAACTGTCAGGAAGTGGGGTTAATATGGGAAGACACTGAAGAGGAAAAAGGAAGAATGTTTGATGAGGTGATGGGGGCCATTGTGAATGCTTAACGAACATTTTAAAATAAATCACCCAGTGCAGCAGAGTTATTTCCATCGAACACACACATCTCAAGATTCCCAAGCCTGCAGTTTACATCTTAAGAAGCAGAAACAACATACATACATACATACATACATACACACATACACACATACATATGTACGTATGTACAAGTGATATTATAGTTATACAAAACAAGTATATTAAAATTCATTGCAGAAGATGCCTCATTGCAGATATCGAGATTAAAACTGATCTTTTAAGCTTGACATTAAGGTATAGTATAAAGAGATGCCAACGATTCCCATTTCATTAGATGGAGAATTGGTCTATATAATGTGCGAGTCTTCTGTACACAGTGAAAAAGATTCATGTGTGATAAAAAAATAGTGAATGGGTTTTACTTTTGTGAATCACCTTCTTCAATAGTGAGCAGGTGAATGAGCACCACAAGAGACTGTGTGAAAGAGATGTCCTGGGTCAGAGTACAGAGAGATCACAGTTCTGTGGTTCATCTTCCAGTGTCAGGCAAACTCAGCTTTGTATTTGATTCGTGGGTATTCAAGAAGTGTCGTAAGAACTCCATCCAAGACTGGCTTTATTTCACACTATACCACTGGCTGGCTATTGGCTCCTGACTCATGGTAATGTAGAAGCAATAGTTAAGCATGATGGCTACTATTGGCAGTCAAGGCAACAGGATCTGCAGTCACCATGGGAACATGCCTCAGGTCATATCTCTGAGGGAATTGTGAGGAGCTAAATTGAGGTAGGGAGACCAACCTGAAATGTGGGCAGCACTCTTCCATGGGCTGGGGTCCTGGGACTGTATAAGAAGGAGGAAGTGAGCCAACATTTACCTCTTCTCTTTCTTAGTTGTGTCTGCACCATGGCTGGTCACTAAGCTCCCGCTGCTGTGACTTTCCTGCTCTGATGGACTGTGCCCTCAAACTGTGAGCCAGAATAAACCCCGCCATATGTTGTTTTTGTCAGGAATTTTACCACTTACAAGCAAAGCAACTAAAACAGTGAGTGCATTAGCCGGGCTTTGCACAGAACCTGGCCTGTAGGATGGCTCAGTGACCGCTAACCACCTGTGTAGTTTGCCTTCTTCATTAAAGCAGACACTGGAAGAATGCGAATTTGGTTTAGATAAGATAGTGTTATTTCAGATCTTACTATGCCATTTTCATACCTGCAAATCAAGGAAGCCTTTCTTCAAAGACAAGAACTTCTGCTTGCATTAAAGGGATGGATCAAAGCGGATGTGTTTATACAGAAATAATTATGCCGCAGAAGCCACACCACCATGACTGAGTGTCCGTGTTGCTGGCTGTGTTTGAAAGCTAATGATTGCCGTTCCCACAAAAGTGTATAAATTAATCAATAGCTTTAATTGCTAGGTAACTAAGAGCAGCAATGATGAATAATACCTACTTGTTTTTCTATGTTTAATTATTTCTGGAAAAAGCCATATGAATATATCTTAGCCTTGAGAAGCACATGTGCATACTTGCATAGCCTAAAAATTTTTTTGTATTAAGGTCTTTGAAAAATAACCTTTGTGCCTAACCTGATCATTCCCTGGTTGTAACCTCTCACATGAGCATGGGTTGAATTCTTTCCACCTCACAGAATTGTCAAGTCATTTGAAAAAGAAATGCTATCCATTAATAGCTAAATCTCAAATAAAAATGTGCTTCTTATATCTAGTCAAAGAAGGAGTTTCTAAACTTAAATGAGAATAGTACCTTTTCACAGAGAAATTGCTTGATAGTTTATTGAATAATTTTGAACTTCTAGGATTTCCATAAATAAGGTATACATTTTATACATATGTATGTATACACGTACACTCAACTTGCCTTGTGTATAATGTTTATATATAGTACACATGATATGTTTATGTTACATTATGTTAGCATGTATGTTTGTACCATGTAATTTATACACAAGTACACATGTGTGTGTGAGTGTATGTGTGTGTACATGCATGTGGATGCATGTGTATGTATATGTATGTGTATGCACATGCATGTGCATGCATGCATGTGTGTCTCTGTGTGTGTGTCTACAGATTTCTACTAGAACATCCTAAAAGAAAAATAACATTAAA
>JADRCD010229961.1:9846-44427 GCA_019843815.1 Montemys delectorum | reverse complement strand
GCAGAGAGGCTACAACAGCAGCAGAGAGGCTACAACAGCAGCGGAGATGCTTCTGCACCTATCCTGAGGTACTCTTGCTTCTTTAACACTGTCAGTGGACGGGTTTGCTTATGAAATAGTCTATCTCTGAGAAAAGGGGGCAAATTATTTCAGTGTCCCAAAATCGGCCAAAAAAAAAAACTATTGAGGCTAAAAACACACTGAAATTACTAACATGCTACATAGCATAATGCCAGGCCAATATAAACAATTTTCTAATTGTGAAATCCCATAAAAGGTCAGAATTAATTTAAATGCTTAAGTGGAACCTATTTTATGTACTAAGGAGTTACATAGACAGCAACAACTTTTCTTCTTAATTCTGATGCTTAGCTACCGTCCACTAATACTTTATTTTTCTATTTTAACTCACTTCATTTTGTTTTATTGGCTTGCCTGACTTATGTGGAATTACCTGGGTTTCTGACACTATAAGACCTAAGCTAGGTCACTTGCCCTAGTCTCAGTAGTTCACCATGCCACACACCTACCTTCACATTGGTCTTTAGCCGCTGACAGCTGATAGCCCTGTCCACAGGTACACCTGAAGGAGCCATCAGTGTTTTTGCACTGCCCATTCATGCATAGGTTCCCTTGCTGACATTCATCAATATCTGTTAACATAAAAGATGACAATTAGTTTTCTGAAAGAGACTCCCCAAGAGAAAATGGTAAGCCCGACAATGTGGTCTGGGTTTATTGTCATAAAAACAGTACTTTGGCTAGGCACTAGAAGCTTTACCAACCCAGTATGTTGAAATGCGTAAGTTCAGTGGTTCCAAAAGCAAGTTATACCTCTACACGATCTTACTCTAAAACTTCAAATAAAGCATGAAGGCAACACAGCAGCTTAGAGCTGAAAATGGAAGGCAGGACATGAGGCCCACAGTAACAGCTACTAGATTCTGTAGGCCCACTGCACTGTATGAAAGACAGAAACAAAGCAATCAGGGGTAAATAAATATCTATCTGGGCAGGTACGGAAGGCAACAGAATATACTTTCTGTATAACTTCAATGATCAGGTGGAAGAGTTGTGATTACTAAGACGAACCCCTTTCTCAAAGTAACAAGGAAACCGTCAGCCATGGGAGGAATGTGACAGATGATGATAACACAAGACTGAGAGAAAGTGGTGCCTGAGGGTTTGATATAGAATGCTTTCAAGTGAGCCAGGCACAGGACTGTAATCCCAGCGTTTGGGGAGGCTGGACTAGGAAGATCATGACTTCCATCTGTGTGGATACACAGTGAAACCTTTCCCCCCACCCCAAAAAAATCTTAAACAAATATTGCATGTTTTCTTTCATATTATGAATCTAACTTGCTTTCTCTCTCTCTTTCTCTGTATGTATGTATTTCTATGTATACACACATGGACATGCACATAAGAATGTGTGTATTTAGGGCACAAATGTAGAGCCAGGAGGATGTAAGTGACCTCAAAGTGGGTGGAGGAGAAACCAGAAAGAGTGTGTGGTCCATGAAATAGTAGAGAATAATATTCTGGGAAGAATCAGAGGAAGGAGAGTAGAGAAAGGGAACAAAAGGGAAGAGTGAAATGTGCCAATACTGTATGAAAACGTCACCGTGAAATCCATCTCTATATACTGGCCAAACATCAACTGCAAAGAAAATAACCCTGGAAGAAGAACAAAGAGCCTTGACAAAAGTTAGCGCAACTGAGAAAGGGTGTAAAATTACAAAGAAATGCCACCAAGCATCAGCGCTCTTGGAAATGGCACGTAGAAGCGACCAGCCAGCACTAAGGCACAGTTTCACCTATTACTCGGACATTTCTAGTAAAAATGGGCTTGTTTTCCACATGGTTCTGTTTGTCTACTGTAAGGATTTATATTGCTTGTCAAATTGACATGATCTAGAACCATCTCAGTGACAAATCTCTCAGCACATGTAGGGGACTGGCAAGATTAGGACAACTGGGATGGAAAGACACACCCTAGCCGCCAAACTGTATAAAAAGGAGAAAGCAAGTCCATCACCAGCATCCATCCACTCCCATCCCCTACCTGCTGACTGTAGATACAGCATGACCAGCCATCTCAAGTTCCCACCACCAAGACTTCCCCATTATGGTGGACTGTACTCTTGAGCACTGAGTCAAAATACGCCCTTCCTCTCTCAGGCTGCATTTGCCAGGTTATTTCTCCCAGCAAGGCAGAAAGTAACAAACACAGCTACTGTGCTGGTTTCTCCTAATTTGAAAATTCTGTCTTGCTTCACCTGGATTAGCCCAGCCTGAGTATGTTCAGCTGGACAGCCAGCAATCTATAAGAGTTCATAATTATTAAAACATGGTACAATTGTTCTTCCCCACCTACACCACAGGCCTCTGAGGATTGGAAGAGGAGAGCAGATGCAAAAGCCAGTATCCCTCACTGACCTAACTGCAATGTATAAAGTGACTGAGGAAGCTGTAGAAAAGCCACGCTCTGTGATCAACATACAGCTGTTGTTTGACTCTAAAAGCTTCTTACTAAAAATGCATTTGAAAGTGTTTGCCAGGAATCTCCGTTCGCTGTACAGACCTTTCCCCTCAGTATGATTGACAGTGGCCTGTTACCTGAGCAAAGTTGGCTTTCTGGTTTTTGTTTGTTTGTTTGTTTGTTTGTCTGTTTGAGACAGGATTTCTTTGTGTAACCTTGGCTGTCCTGGATCTAGCTCAGTAAACCAGACTGACCTTGAACTGAAAGAGATCCTCCTGCCTCTTGAGTCCTAGGATTAAAGGTGTATGCCACCACCACCTGGCACATAAATCAAACTTTTTAAAATTAAAGGAAGCAGCCCTTAAGAACTAGAAGTGGATGTTGTCTTATTTAATAGTAAACAGTAATAGTAAAAAAATATCCAGGACACTTCATTGAATATTTCTAAGCCTATACAGATAAATAATTTTAACATAAAGGTCTGTTTTAAAAAGAGATCTGCTAAAATGTTTTTTAGATTTTAATGGGAAGTTGGAAAACTGAGACAATACATTGGAGTATTATGGGGCCTTTTATAAATTCTGTTTGGAGAGTTAACAAGGGCATGTAAAAGGTATATAACATACAACTGACAAAAGGCAGGTGAAAACCATGCATGTTACATACAGCATTCAAGAGCTGTGACATTTCTAAATCCACTACAAATCTACCTGCAATAAGGAGAAGGATGGAAACAAATGCAGGTAGCATGGCCCATTTTTAAGGCCAGCCACTCAGTTCTGCTCATGAAGGAAGTTCAAACGCAATGGGACATGTGACCACGGCATTACCTTGACAGTGTCTATGGTCTGGTGTGGGGCTGTAGCCCTTGTGGCAGGAACACATGTAGGAGCCTTCCAGATTGGTGCAGGAACCATTAGTACAGACCTTTGGCTGCAGGCACTCGTCCACATCTTGCATGATGTTGCATAACGGAAAGAAACAAGAAGAGAGGGAAAGAGAGCATGAATCAACCTTCAGAAGACCAGACAGATTCTTCGGCTTCCCAGGTGTCCTGACCGGAAGCCACAGCAGTGCTGCGGAGTGCGCTGCTTCCGGGCCTCATTCACTATGCATAAAGAATGGACCGAATGAACTGTGCAAACAAATATAGAAGCATGGAGGGCTGGCTGTGAGTGAGGCTGCAGGTGGGGATGGTGATTTTAGGACAATATGTCCTGCAGGATAAGATCTCTCTTAGAGAAGGGCTGAGGACCATTCTGGGAGTTGATGGCTTCAGGAGGATGGGAGGCCCTTCAGATATAAAAGCTGTGACTCATGGCCAACAAAATCATAGCTGAAGGAGGAAAATCTTACACAACTCTATAGGGCAGTGGATTGGCACAATAAAAACTAATCCAGGGATGTTTCTTGGTAGGTTAATTGGGCAGCTAGAAAGTAACCTGTGGATTATACAAACAGAAGCTACAAAGTAGACACCACTACTACTTATGGAACTGTATAGAATGTTCTCTAAATGGTAGCAAAATTAACAGGGGACAAGCATTTCAGAGAAGGAGCTGGCACTTAAGGGAAGCTCATCTAAGGTCACAGGATTAGAAAATGATGACGATTCTGGGGCTGGGGAAGTGTTTTAATGGTTCAGAGCATAGGTTCAATTCCCCGGACTCATACAGCAGCTCACAATATTGGTAACTCCAGTTCCAGAGGACCAGATGCTCTGTTCTGACCTCACAGGATACTAGACCCTCATGAAACATCCATACACATAAAATAAAATAAAATTTTAAAAAGAAAGAAAATAGTGCTTCTGAAGTTTGAACCCAAAGTCCATTAAAACAAAAACAAAAACAAAAACAAAAACAAAAAAACCCTGTAATTCGTTTCTGTCATAGGCAAAGTTAAAACCAGAGAAAGAGAGTCAATGAGTTTAGAGTATTTTAAATTATTTGCTAACCATATTTATATTGAAAGCAACTGTTTAAATTTTCACTGATTTCATTTAACAGCCATCCATTGAGTTTTAATAGAATATTGCTACTAAAAAGAAAGAGGACTAGAAAGAAAGCCCAACTGGTAAAGTGTTTGTCATACAAGTATGAGGGCCAGAATTTCAAATCCCAGAACCTACGTAAATGTTGGCAAGCATGGTGGCCTCCTGTAACCCTAGCACTCAGGAGGCAGAGACAGGGAATCCCTGAAGAAGTTGGCTAGACAGACTACCAAAACTCATCTCTGGGTTTAGTGAGACACACTGCCTCAATATATAAAATCAAGACTGATTGATGAAGAGTCCTAGGATCAACCTTGGACTTCCACATACATGTACACACATATGTTTACATGTACATGTGAATTTAGATATACACCAAGAACCAGTTTTGAATGCTATGTCCATTTGAACGCTCTTGGCTCAGTCACTTATGATTGTTGTGGGAGCATACATGAGTGTGGCATTGATAATCTAAGAAGAAAAGCCTCAGAACTGATAAAACTCAACCTGTCATTACAACTCAGTCTAAGTATTGTTAGCCTATTACTTAATCAAAATATATCCCCCCCCCCCCGGGAGCCAGAGGAAGCAAGGACACTATAAGAAAACCTACAGAATCTAGTAACCTGGGCCCATAGGGGCTCACAGAGACTGAACTACCAACCAGACAGCATGCATGGGATGGACTTAGGCCCTGAGCACATATGTAATAGTTATGTAGCTGGGTCTTCATGTGAGACCCCTGGCAGCAGGAGCAGGGACTGCCTCTGACTCCATTGCCTGCCTTTGGATCCCTTTCCCCTAACTGATCTGCCTTATCTAGCCTCAATAGGGGGCTTGAGATGCCTAGTCTACAACTTGATATACCAAGGCTGCTTGATATCCAGGGGAGGCCCTCCCTCTTCTGAGAAATGGAGAAGGAGTGGGGGTAGCGGGAGGGAAGGTGAGAAGGAATGGAAGGAGAAGAGGGAGGGGAGCTGTAATCCTGCAATTGAGATATAAAGTAAATAAATAACTTAATAGATAATAATTTAAATGTATGTGTGTGAGAGAGAGAGAGAGAAAGAGAGAGAGAGAGAGAGCACATGAGTGCAAGTGCCCATAAAGATTAGATGATGCTCCCCCCACCTCTACCCTTACCCTCCCCACTCCCACATCCTAGCTGGACATATCGGCAATTGTAAGCTAGGAGCATAACTTAGTTTCTCTGCAAGAGCAGTACACACAATTAACTTCCAAACTATCTCTCAAGTCTAATCAAAACATCAAAATCACTGAGGCTCTTAAAAACACTTTTTTTTTTTTTTTCATTTTCCCCTGTTCGCCAGCCCAAGGCAGAGCATCAGCTGCCCAGCAGCCTTTGTCTTCATTTGGCAGTCCAGAGCCCGGATTGCTCTTATCTTCCTTGCTTTTACAAAGACTGTTTTCTTTCTTAAGAGAGAACTCAGAAATAAAGTTAGACTAATACGCAGCAGAGGCCCATCTGCGAGGGTGCACGCTGTGAATCCCATGTGCTTACTAAGGCAGAAGCCATGGGCATTGCCCACAGAGTTCACTGTTGCTTTCAAAAATAACCCTAATTGCCGTGCACCTATCTGAGTTTCTAACAACAGAAAACGGCACATGCAGGCTGCCTCATTCCCCACCCTTTCTTTGCTTGTGGGAACCTACTTTTGTAAACACTGAGAGCAAACAACTTGAAAGAAGATGCCAAGGGTTGGAGCCAAAGTAAATAGTGGAAAAGAACGAGCCTAGACACGGGCATGTAAATTCCAGACAGCAGCAAGAGAATGTCATGTCTAGTATCTGGTTTGGTTTCAAAAATGTTAACAAGTTCAGAAATGTATGGACTCTCTGTTTAATTACTCATGGCCCAGAAAAAGTGATTTACAGAGCTATAGAATGTAACTGCAATGTCTATTCCTAAGGCCATATTTTATTTAAATTGCAGACACTGCAGATTACCATGCATGGGATACTTACAACATTAACTTTTTTTTTTTGAAAGCTACCACCATGATTAATGATAAAACAGAATGCTGTGTAATAGCTAGGATAGTTTTAAATGTTTATTCTTTACTTATTATAGACAAAATTGCATGGAACCAGCCATTTCTTGTAGACATACCAGTTAGAGTCAAACAGGTCCATGATCTTAATGGAGATTAAGCTCCAGAGGGAAGAACATGCAACAGAGTATTCCCCAAGGAATTTCTACAAAGACGGAAGGTAGATAGAGAGCAGCCGGACATAAATGCTTAACTGAAGCATGTAGAACAAAGCAAACTCCATAATGTATCTTGAGGCCAGAATTCTTCTCTAGACCACAGATCCCTCCATCCGTCTAGTTGGCCTACTGGACATCCCCCTACTCTCTCACAGGTCCTTTCAGTCTTCACAGACAAAACTAACAGCATCCTGCCTTTCCTTTATGGCAAGGACATATGTGTGGGTCTTGATGACAACAAAAGGTTAAGGCCCCACACTTCTTATTTCTAACCTTTGGGATAATCTTTCACCAACATACCACAGGAAGCAAGATAGATTCTGCCAACCCACCATCTTCCCCTACCAGGATTACCTTATTTCTACAATAAAAGGATGTAATCATGTTTTGGTTTCCCATATTAGACTTCAAAGTTCACGTTACTATAGCCTATGGTCATACAGAACACACATATTACCAAAATTCTTCTAAAGCATTTACATAATGAATTCCAATAGTCTTAGCTTCTTATCTCAGGCAGAAAATTTATCAAGAAAAAAAAATCGTAGACAAATGGGTTCCACACTCGAACATGAGCTGTTAGGGTATGCAAACTTAGTGTCTACCATGCAGTGAATTAAGCTGAACTTCTCAGAGTAAGAAAATATAGGTTTTTTTATCTTAGGTTTACAAGGTTAATTGTTTACAAGGTCAGAAGTTATGGCTATAACAGCTCAAAGATTTATGTACACATTTTATTATGATACCACCAGTTCCAAATTGATCCTTATCAAATACAGAGCCTGAAAGATTGAGAAATGCTTTGTTCACACTAGGGATGCCAGGCCAGCAGGATATGTTACTTGAGTCCTCTCCTACCTAGAAATGACTTGTCCTTGATAAACTCTGTCTGGCTGTCAGAGCACTATTTTTCCTTTTAAAAACCTACACCATTGTTTAAACCAAACATTCTACAATTCTTTGTCAAGATTAATCTGCAGATAAGTGGTGGGTAAATCCTCAACTCCACCTTCTTTCCTCTTTCTGGGAAGATGAGGGTATGTACCTCCCTCAGCCCTCTGGCAGCTTTCCATTCCACACAATTTCACCAAGATGTCTCCCAGCTGGCCAGCAGTCCCACCTTGCTAATTCTTACTGCCTTGGGGATGTAATTCATGTGAGTCAGGAGTTGAATTTTCCTAATATCCTCAGCACATATCACATTGCCTCAAATCCCTGATTGTTGGGCATGAGCTACCAGGTGCAGAGGGACTCAGGAGGCTCTCTCCACCCATTCATGCTCTTCTTGGACTAATCTCAGTCTTACACATCACCTGTCAGTTCCTTGGAACTTGCTAGAATTTGTCCCAGAGCAGTAATCTGCATGCATTATTTCCTGTATTCTAGGGGAGATGAATCTGTCAACAATATGAGGCAATCATTTCTCTGAATCCATCCAGCCACAATTAATTCCTTAGTCACCCACATAGACTTCAGGCAATGACATCCTTTTGAACTAAAAAAGGAGTGTCATATTCCAGTAATAAAGTCACATAAATGCAGAGGCTAACCACCCCCTCACCCAAATGTGTCCTCAGTGCAGTGACCCCTCAATTCTTCTCCATGTATTATTTTTCATAGGAAAGATAGGAGAACATATTTGTCAGGAAATTGACCATGGAGAAATGAGACACAGATGTTAATCGTGCCAACATGGTGAGACCATCTCAGCTGTACTGAAGGTGCAACAAATCCCCGGAGCTTAGGCCCCTGACAATTCTGATGAAGTTAAAAAATATGAAACAGCAAGCTGCTGACAAGAACCTGCTACACAATTGACAGAGAATCACTATTTTTTTCAGAACTTGAAAGGAGCCAAGAATCTCTACATCCTACACAATCAGCCAAGGATGACCTCAGAAAATCAATCCTCAACTGCATTCATCCAGTCACAGGCTTCCTACCTCACTTCCCAAAGGAAAACTACTCTTCAGGAAAATGCTGCTATAGTTTAAGGAGGTTGCAGAACTACATTTCCAATTCCAGAACCCCTGAGCCATAATTATCAGTTTATAAAGGCTGACTCCAGCTTTCTCCTTCCTATGAAAAATTTAATTCCCTTATTGTTTCTTTTATATTGCTTTGCTCATTAATTTTCTGAGTATATAGGAGGGGTACATGATTTTATATAAATGGAAACACTGAATTTGCAGACAAAGGACCAGAGATTTTGTTTTCATCCTGTTTCTTACTACATGTGGCTTCCAATAAGATGATTAATCTGTTTAAGATTCAACTCTTATATCCATCCCATGGGCTGATTGCTGTGAAGGACCAAGTGAGAAACTTGGTCAAGTCAAAACTATATAAAGAGACATTTCTATTCTTGGTCACACAGCTGTACTCTCTGTCTCCAAAAGTAGATTTTTCCCCAAAGGAGGTGAAATAATTCTACGTTGAAATCATTAAAGCACTAAAGAAAAAATGGAAGAGAACAACAGAAGACAGAGAGTCTTCGCATGCTCATAAGTTGGCAGAATTAACACTGAATTAAAACAGCTGGAGCTGTCAAAGCAAACTGAATATGCAATGCACTTCCAACCACATTCTTTTACAGAACTAGAGACAAATTCTAAAATTCATGTGGAAGTGCTAAGAAGCACAAATAACCAGGTCAATCCTAGGCAGAAAGAGCAATGATATGGCTACCAAAAATAGTTGAGCTTAAATTATACTACAGAGCCATAGTGACAAAACTGGTATTATCATAAAAATATATGTAGACCAATGGAATAGAATGGAAGACATTGAAATAACCCACATAATGACAGCCACTTAAATTCTGACACAGGTGCCACAAACATGC
This sequence comes from Montemys delectorum, assembly GCA_019843815.1. NCBI lineage: Eukaryota > Metazoa > Chordata > Mammalia > Rodentia > Muridae > Montemys > Montemys delectorum. Next base: position 34,877 of record JADRCD010229961.1, on the reverse strand, counting down.
AGTAGAGAAGAGACCCTATTTAAGAGTGTTGGGGAAACTGTCAAAGAAGCAAGCTAGATCCTTATCTCTCACCATACCTCAATTCAGAACAGATTGAAGACTTTCTTGTAATGCCTGACACTCTGAAACTGCTAAGAGAAAATATTTCAAGACATAACTATAGCCAAGGATTTTCTGAATTGAACCCCAACAGCAGAAGTAACAATCTCAAGAATTGACAAATGTTATTTTATGAAATGATAAGGTTTCAGCATAGCAAAAGAAATAATCACAAAAATAGACAACCTACAGAATTCTGAGAAAAAAACTTTGCCAATCAGACATTAGATTGATACCTAGAATATACGGAGAAGTATAAAAATTAAATAGAAAAACAAGTCATTCATCCAATACATGGGGCCAATGAAATGAATAGACAGCTCTGAAAAGAAACACAAATGGTCAATGGATACTTAAAAAGTTGTCAACACCCTTAGACACAGGTAAGTAACTGTCTTGAGATTCCATTTCATCAGCTCGCCAGAAAAAAATGACAAATCATTGTAATAAGGCTGTACTTCAATGACCCTCACATCACCAAAGGATTTTACCTCCATCGTAGCTAAGCTGAGAGTTGATAGTTCTGCTGCACCAAGAAATGAATTGTAGGCTGGATTTTTGGATACAGACTTCCTGCTATGGTCAAAGCTATTTGACTTGAGTGAGTGACTTATTGAGAAAAATATATTTTCACTATTGCTGTAGACGAGCATCTACATAAGACTGTTAAATTGATTGTTGTTTTATATCAAACAACTTTTATAATACTTATTTTTATTGTTATAATATTTTATACATTTGAAATCATGTAACTTTTCTCATCATAATCCAATAAAAGTTTAAAAAAATGACAAATCAAACCTGGTGAGGATGTGAGGAAAGAGGGAATCTCACACATGGCTGGTGACGATGCCAACTGGTAGCCTCAGTGGATATCAATATGAAGATATTTCAAAAAGCTAAAGCCAGAATCACAGGATGGCTCAGATGTAACAGTCCTGTGTATATTTCCAAAGCAATTTAACACAGGTAGAACAAGTGCCCATCCATGATTATCACTGAACAGAATAGCTGGGAACTGCAATTAGCCTTGATCTAGGCCAACAGGTTAACCAATAAATGTGGCTATATACACATGGTATTTTATTTAGTCATAAAAAATGAAATCATGATATTTGTAGAAAAATTGTGGAGCCAGAAACCATTTTGTTAATTAAAATAATCTAGACTCAATAAGATATATATGAGTTACCTCTCTCTCTCTCTCTCTCTCTCTCTCTGTGTGTGTGTGTGTGTGTGTGTGTGTGTGTGTGTGTGTGTGTTTAAAGAGAACCAAGAGAAGGGAGGAAGAAATCTTAAGTGAAGGACAAGGTGGGGGATAATGAAATATATATCATATATATATATATGTATAGGCATATATATATATATATATAATAGGAAAGTACATATGGATACTACTTAGGGAGAAGGGAATTAGTGAGAGAAAAGTAAACAGCCTGGGGTGGGCAATAGTGGAAGGAAACAATAAAAATAAAATCTGTTGGCCCCATGCACCTAAATGCTGTCAGGAAACCTAACCCTTTGTCTGGTAAATTGAACAAAATAATACAGAGTGGTGAGTTTTCTTGTTTTCACACGTTTGAGTCTTCTCTCACATCCATGGACACACAGTCAAGAGCTCAGTAAAGACTGCCTTGATTAGAAGACTCCTTTGCCATGCAATGACTAAAGCACAGGGCTGGTATTTGCAAATTCTACAAAAGATGTTCATCTACTATATTAAGTGAAAAGGCGTCTGCAGCACCAAGTCTTCAGTCTCAGAGCCATGTAGAAACATGCACACATCTCACAGAAGTTATCTCTGAGACACAAATTCCGAAAACAAGTTGTAAATAGTGTGTTCTGAATGTCTATTCTACCAGGACTCTGAGCCTGGTAAAGACTGTGGATGCTAAGTTATTCAAGTGCCACAGGCCAACCACACTGAGAAGGCTTTTGTAGGAACCAGACGATTAGCCCAAAGAGATTAACAAAGAAGTAACACTCTGATAAAGCCCAGGAAACTGATGTTCCTAAGTCACACAGTCACAGATTCAACTCTAAGGAAGACAGTAAAATGAACCTTAGAAGGGTCGACCACACACTGCCAAGGGATAAGCATTTTGAGGAGTGAAGGTGAGCATACAGAATAATGGGCGGAAAGAGGAACAGTAGCACTAATATAAAAGCCCAATCCATCACAAAGCCTAAAGTTCATTAGGAATCATTAAAGAACCCACAGAGATGTATCTCAATCTCAAAGATGTATATTCTACCCATGTAAGAAGGCTAAAAAGTTAAAATGAAACCACACAATAGTTCCTATAAGAAAGTTCCAATAGTGGGGGGGGGGGAGTAAAAACATACGTGCTGTAGGGTTGAAGAAAGCCAAAGTGACACAGTTATATAGAGAATGGAGGATGTGACATATTCACTCTGTATAGGACTGCTGTGTTTTGTATTTCAGGATAATCACAATAAAGAGACAATATGGCTGGGGAGTTCTATTTATTGAACCCAATCATGTGTCAGACCAACTGCTTCATAGTGCTTATTCAGTTTTGGTGATTTGTATGGCTATGCAAAGATGTTTCAATCCTTCCTTGGTATTCTACAGAAAATGAAACAAAACTTCAAGGAGATCACGTGACTCAACTCCCATCTAATTTCAGAGATACTTCAAGGTGCCTGTAAATAGTGAACTGCCAGAGCAGACCCTGGGAAATGGCTCTAATCAGGCCCTCCATAAGAGAAACTGTTGACCTGTAAGTTGATGACCTACCAGGCTGCCTTCCCTGGTTCAAACAGCTAGCTGGAACTAGCTTCAACCTAGAGTGATGAAACAGTCATTGAAGACTGAAACAGACTGGCAGCAAGGGCAGATTGAAGGCCAGATCCAAGAAGCAAAGCTCCAGTGATAAGAGCAGCCATCGGGAGACAACTGAAATCTACAGCTCAAGAAGCAGCTAGGGACACTAAACAGCAAGGGGAGCTTACAAGACTCTAAGAAACCGCGTGTTAGGTAGAGCAAGGACCCCACAGGTGTCTGAAGTGAACAATAAATGATGAAGAAGGAAGCACCAGGAACCCGGAGCCAATCATAGGAACAAGACAGCCCCCACTCCAGTCAACATCACCTAAGGCTTACCTTCTGGCAGAAGTTTTTTTTTACATTCATAAACCACAGAGCTGTGTCGATAGGTAGCATCAGAGTATACTGTACAAACCCAGGCGGGCCATGAATGATCTCAGCAAGTTCAGCATTCGTTCAGATCATAAATAGATTAACAGACAAACCCCCAAGAATATTAGGGCTGAATTTTTTTTAATTAATTTTTAGTTAGCCAGCAAGGTAAAGTTCCTTTATGTAATTTTTCATATACCTCAAGTCTTTGGGTGGATATAGCCATTCTTTTTCTTCTTAATTGTTAAAGGAAATTCATTTTTAAAGATTTATTTATTTTTTCTTACCTATATAAGTGTTTTGCCCACAAGTATGTAAGTGTATGATGTATATTCAATGCCCTTAGGGATCAGGAGAGGGAGCTGGATCCCCTGAAACTGTAGTCACTGATGGTTGTGAGCTCCTGTGTGGATGCTGGGAACTGAACAGGAGTCCTCGGCAAGAGCAACCACTGCTCTAATCACAAGTCATCTTTCCAGCCCCAAACAGCCATATTTAATAAAGTCTTTTAACAGAAAAAAATCTAATTGGCATGCAAATAACAAATTGTGAAAAAAGGCCAATGTTAATATTATACAAGATACTGTATTTGTTTGAATATATTAGTATAAAAAAATAAATCATAAGAGGAAACCACTAATGTCCTGAAACACCACAGCCTTGTGGTCAGGGACTGCTTTGAGTGCCACACCTAGATTTTCTTCCAAATAAATGTGAGTACAGCATATTCCCAATCTTTTAATGGTCTTATATAAACATTTCAATTAAAAAGGAAGAGAAACAGACAAATGAGACTATCCTAACTTATCAGAACTCATGAGATTTTTAAAGAAATAAACATTAAGCTGGCAAGATAGCTCAGGAGTTTACTTGTGAAGATGAAAGACCTGAGTTGGATGCCCAGAACCCATATGGAAGGAGAGCATTAGCTCTCACAGGTTATCCTCTGACTTCTACCTGCATATGGCATGCCTACACATGCGTGTGCACATACATATATGCAAATTAGACAAATATAATTATGATAAATTTATATCAAATATAACCACTGGTAACTATTAAGAGAAAGAAATAAGTGATTAGCGGAGATTATCTTATTATAAGATGTTGTCTGGGCAGTCCGGGCAACGAGTCTCATCTCTAACACTCCCTATCTAACCCCTTTGCCCTTTAGGTTCATTTTTCTTTCTTCTTCACGAAACTCATACCTTAGACCCCTGTGCATTTCATTGCTGAGCTGTTCAGCTGAGCTCCAGGGAGCAAGGACCCCGAGAAGAGCAACTCTATGTTGTTTATTCTCAAATGCCCATGGCCCAGAAGGCACTAGAAATACTCACTGAAAGAACAAATAAATATATGCCCAGACATGGAACAATTTACTCCACGCAAAATATAGGGCAGGTTCTCTTGGGGCTAGGGCGGTGGCTGGCAACCTTCCTAATGCTGCAGCCCTTTAATCCAGTTCCTCAAGCTGTGGTGACCTCAACCAAAAATTCCTTCATTGCTACTTCATAACTGTACTTTTGCTATTGTTATAAATCGTAAGGTAAATATCTATGTTTTCCAATGGTCTTAGGTGACCCCTGTGAAAGGGTCATTTGACCCCCCCCCCAAAGGGGATGTGGCCCACAGGTTGAGAACCACTAGGAAAGAGGCCTGCCTCTGGATTCAGTCTCAATATGCAGTTCAGGTTGGCCTGGAACTTGGCTCTGTGCCTTGGGCTCTCCTCAGTTTCATATTCCTCTTGCCGTGGCCTCACAGAAGCTGAGTTTAAGGCATGGGTTATTATGCTTGGCTAATACTGCACCTTCTAAAAAGCAATTGAGAGTACCAAAGTATGGAGGTGAGACCTGACAAATAAAGGCGAAGAAGGGAGAGATCAGCACTCATCAGCATTGTCAGAAACTTTGAGAATTCAACCCAGACTGCTCTGTCACTCTGCCCCATCTCATATATATGGATATATGTGTGTGTAATATATTTCATGTGTGTGTGTGTGTGTGTGTGTGTGTGTGTGTGTGTGTGTGTGTGGCATGCACATGATGAGTTGGCATGGAGACCAGGAAGTTCTAAAAGGAGCAAATAATTCTTATTGACCCAGACCATCCCAAATAGGCTTTGAAATAAAATACATGCATGAGTATGTAGTGTCTGCTTTCATTCCTACTCTCATCTTTTCAACCCTAGAAACTATTTCTAATGAAAAGATTAAAATGGAAAAATAGATTTCAGTCTATCTTCCTACTCTCTACTTCTAGAAACTCTATTTCTAATGAAAAGATTAAGATGGAAAAATAGATTTCAGTAATCTATAAAAATCCCAAGTGGGAGATTGAAAAGAGTGGCAAGCTTAATATGAACAACAAGGGAATGGTAATTCTACTTTGGAAGTAGATCTTGATCTATATATTATAGAGCCTGACATTCTGCCCAAAGCAGAAGGAGAAAGCATACTGCCTACCCTTGATAACGGGAGACATAAAACCTTAGCAAGGCAGGGAAGGAGGCCAAGTGTGACTCTGGTCTAGCTGAGCAACAGACCAATCTCTAGGAACTCAAGAAGCATCACTTGCTCACCCACCAGTGTGAGTAGACACATAACATTAGTGAACCCATGAGTCGGGATGTGTCTGCACTATTGTGAACTATGGTTAGCTAAGGCAGAGTTGGCTAAGGCCTTGCTTCTGGTTCATACACACCAGCATATGAACACGAGAACACCAAAAGAACCTGGAAACCTATGCCAGATGGGAAAACTAAAGCCAAATGTGCTTTCTGAGTAGCACCGAAGACGGAGATCATTGCTTATCGATAAACAGCAAATGGAAGGAAATCTTTTCTTCTTTTCCTCAAAGATATACATCTCACAATCCCATTGGTTGGAGCTTCTTGGAGATACGGGATGGGGATGGAGTAGAGGTGTGATGCAGATAGGGACGTGGATGGCATGTAGATGGGAATGTAGATGGTGTTTTAGAACAAGAGCAACTATCAGCAACAATGGCTGCACAGGCCCTGATGTATGGCAATGAAGCTAAAGCTTTGACATTGGGATTGCCTCTGCTGCCAACTCATCCCCATTCCTCTAAAGCACCTAAATGTCTTCCCAGAGTTCACAGAATAGAAACCAACATCTGTAACTGAGTAGAGGGCCTTGCCTGCTCCATCCTCATATCTTGCAGCATGTTTTCTCTGTTCTCTCGGATCAACCACATTTGCCTTATTCTGTACAATCAAGTTCATTTTTTCATAAGCTTTTGGCACACATCTTGCTCTCTCAGAAATGGTTTCCCTTCCTTCTCCATTTAAATGCCCATTAAGGAGTGTTTGAGAGCAAACTGTTTTATGATAGGCTTTGCCTCTCAATATATTTCAGTATGTGAAGCAATTATTAATATGTGTGTGCATGTGTGTGTGTGTGTGTGTTGTGTTTACTACACAATTGGAGAGAAATTAAAGTAGGAATGAGTGATAAGCTAAAATGTCAATTTCTTTTAAAAAGATTTATTTTCTAATTCTTTATGAGTCTAAGTATTTTATTGCAAGTATGTATGTGTACCAAATGTATGCAGTGCTCCCAAGGCCAGATGATGGTAACAGAGCCCCTGGAACTGAGGTCACCTGGAGTCACAGGTTAGTTGTGAGATGTCATGTGCGTTCTGGGAACTGAACCAGTGTCCTTGGCAAGAGCAGCCTGTGCTCTTAACAACTGAAACAATCTTCCCAGAACTAAGGGCTCAGCTTAAAACAAAACAATCACAGGCAAAGAGATGCACACAGACAGAGGACCACAGTAACCGAGAGGCCGTCTTGTCTTCAGCTCCTTGAGTCCTACCTTTGTTTCAGTTCTGTGTGTGCCATGCCAGTTTCTTGCTGTGCCGTCTCCCCCTCTCCCACTCCACCTCACTAAATTTTCTTCCCTTTAGTCCAGTACTAGAAATTGAACACAGGAACTTACACAAGCTAGGCAAGAGAGCTACCACTGAGCTACATCTCCAGCCATTTTCATTTTGAGAGAAAATCCTCTTATGTATCTTAAGCCTGTAAGCAGCAGTCCCCCTGCCTCTGCCTCCTAAAATAGCTGGGATTGTGAACATTCGCTTCCCTTTTTAAAGCCTTTTGCTCTCCATCTTTCTTTCCTGTAATGGCTTTCATTTTGTTTTATTTCATTTAAGATCTTATTAGGGATAGTTTGAGTCCCTCAGAACTATTTGTCCCTTCTAGAACCTCATGTCCTCTGTGCTAACTTGTTTTCTTATATTCTCCATGATTAAAAATTACTCAAAACTTCTCTGAGAACCACATAAATTTCTTAAAGTTTACCTTTATTTTCAAAGAAAGGAAATCCTGATGGGCGTGTGGTGGTACCTACCAAGGCATTGTCCGTTCCAGCCGCGGAACCCCTCTGTGCAGGGAACACACTGGTAAGAACCGGGGGAGTTCACGCACTGTTCCTCGGGACAAGTGCTTGGCGTCAGACACTCATCAATATCTGAAAAATTAGGAAGTTAGGTAGTGAACATTTTATCAGAAGGCCAAAACAAACTCTGAATTTCATCATGAGAGTGAGAAAAAGCATCTTATATTTCAGGAAAGAAGGTAATTAGGTGAGGCTCTGGGTCTAGTAGCAAATATCCAATAGGAACACACAGATAAAGCCAGTTAAATATTTATACACATTGGAAGGGTGGCCTTCTCCACCCTGGGAGTCGGTGGGTTGTCTGGGCCACATTGTGGACCAAATCTTTCAAGTGATAGCAAAGCTTGCCAGAAAGAAACACAAGAAATGAAGATGAGGGCGAGGAGGCCACATATCCATCCAATGTAGGTTTTCTCCATAGATATATTGTCTCTTTTGATTTCATAGAGTAGAGGGCATTCTAGGATTAAGGAAATTAACTATCATATTATATGAATTCTTAGAAGTATAAAGAGAATAAGGGGAGAATGAACTCATCAGATAGTTCAAAAATTTTTCTAGAAGAGGTGATATGACTATCTATAAACTCTCCAGTCAGACGTCGCTTTTACTGTGCACTGCTAAGTGACTTTATTAATCATAACTCAATTTATTTTTTTAGAGAGAAACCACTTTAAATATGGTTGACATTTTCTTAGAGGTACTCATGTAGGGGTGTGTGTGTGTGTGTGTGTGTGTGTGTGTGTGTGTGTGTGTGTGTGTTTGAGAGAACAATTTCCTGTTGGAATTGCTTCTCTACTTCCACCCCGTGGGTCCTGGGGACTAAGGGCAGGTTGCCATGCTCACCAGCAAACACCTTTACCCACTGAACCATCTTCTCAGTCCTTGGCACGCTATCTTTTTGTTTCAAGGCACTTTTTTTAAAAAAGAGGGGAAGACGGGGTTCTAGTTTAAAATGATACCAGCCCGGGTCCACTGTCCATACCATAGAAGTCTGTCTTTCTGGAGGAGCATTTTGTATTTACAGAAGCACCTGTAATGTCTAGGCTTCCCAATATAAAATGTATATGAGAGAAGACCCCAGAGCATGCTTATGGAAACACACTCTTTAGGATACAAGGTAAAAGATGAAAGTGAAAACAAGCAGAACTGGTTCACTAATGAAATAGTCACAGGCACTGCTGGTCTTCATTCCAGATGCCTTTAAGAAGACTTTCTGAAAGAAGCAAGGGTTCAAAAGAGGCTTAAAGTGAATATCATGGAGACAAAACAAAAATACCAAGTCATTGCATGACCCACTGTTATGATCCCCCTCCCCCCACACTGTATATGACTCTTTTTCTGTTTTAAAGAGTAGAAATGTAACTGCCGAATCAGAGCTTGTCACCGGACCGACCACAGGCTGCTCCGTGTGGAGGTGGAGGGCAGACTTGCTGCAGCACTTCCTGCTTGGCCTTCATCTATGAAGCCTGGGCCACCTGCCTTGTGAGATAATGTCTGAAAATTACAAAGGGCTCTTTGGGGACTTAACTCTGTTTGAGGGCAGCTTCCTTCATGACATCTGAGACAAGCTTCAGGGAACCAGAGACCTGGGGACCTTTGGTTCTGGTCTACCATGGAATTAAAAACAGTCACATAATTTGGTCTCTTTTTCTCTTCAAGCCTTTTTGTGTAGCTAGATTGATGAACACCGGGGGAACCCCAGTGACATGTTAACTACAGTTAAGTAATTCCCATAGACCGAGTATTACTGAATCTTCTATCAGCTATAAACTACAGCATTAATTATATGTTAATTAAATGTTCTAATTGACTTCTTTCTGTCGTCATTTAAATACCCTCTCTCTTCTTTGGGACTATATACAGACCATAATTAAGGATTAGTGTTTGGTTTTCTTTTTGTGTATGAATATTTGTCAAATATATCTCCAATTTCTAGCTCATTTTTGCTTGGGCCAAGAACAGAGAGTCATGGAAGAGGATGTAAAAACACTGAAAAGGAGAAGATGACAAATGTCATACAGGCTTCAGCTACACACACTGATGCTCACAATGACCCTGCCGATTGACTTCACGGCTCTCCATTTACAGGCCATGAACTATGGTTTAGACCAGAGAGTTACTACGAATGAGAGCGGTCAGCTGATTTTCTACTCTCACACTCTCTACTGCAGAGGGAGGATTCCCTAGAAGAGGACAGTGGGGACACTTTGGTGCTTGTCCAGTGGCACCGGGCCATAGATGGGAAGGTTCATGGCTCTGCTCTGATCCAAACTGATCAGACGCCCAGTAACACACAACGCTCCCACTTGTCTCTAGAGTTAGAACCCAAGGGGCTAAGGCGGGAGACCAGCAGGACAGGCAGGTAGGAACTGCCAAGAAATGTCTAATTAGTTCTCATTCCAGGCCTAGATCGTCTGAGTGTGGAGGGAGCCAATATGCAGAAGCCAAGGGACAGCTAAGGGAAGATGGTCCACTGAGCCTATCCCTCCTTAGCTGTAGAAGCCTGCCCACAGTGGACAAGATGCAGAGCTTCAGGCAGCTGCAGGCAGCCAGCCAGGGAGTGCCAGGATCCAATCCTACATCTAACTCTAAACCCTTCAAACACCAGGTCAGGAACCTGTGTCTTTGCTTTTGTGGGTCCATGCCAAGATTGCTGTAGAAGTTAAACTCTCTGGGGAAAATAATTACCAAAAGTAAATAGATAAATAAGGAGAAGAACTTATGTAAGGTGAACATCTGCACCAACAGAAATACCAATTAGAACATAATTTGGTCCACGCTGTACACAGTTTCCAAGACATTTCGCTAATGAGCACCATCTCTGTCAATGTAATGAAGAAACGTTATCTAGCACTGTTAGTCTCTGGCTCCAAATTGGTCAGACAGAGCTTCAAAGAGTCTGCATGAAAGTTCCAGAATACATGTAAAAGAAGACAGTTGAGACAAAAGAATGCAACAAGATGGGAAGGAGAAAATGAAAAATGAACCCAGGTTACACCTGCACTGCATTCCCAAATGAGTGAGCAGCCAGACAGTGCAATTAGGTCTGGCCTCAATCCAGAATACTCATCAACTCACTGTGCTCTCAACTGCAAACACCAGGAACGACAGATGCCAAGGTGGAAAGTAAGGAGGGCAGCAACAAGGCAGACAGAGAGCCATGGAAGTCAGGCAGAGGCTGTGAGCCCAGGGAGAGGCTCTGAACCTCGCAAAGGGACCAAGGACTCACTGGGCCACTGGCAGAACTGAGAAGAACTGCAAAACCCATGGCAGCTGCTTTCCAGCCCTGGGTCTAGACCCGGCTACATCGCTGAGTACTGAGTCACGGGTCTCTCAGTCTTGTCAGCACACTCACCCTCACAGTGGCCCCGCCGTGACATCCGGTACCCACTGTCACAGTATTCGCACCGGAAGGCCCCAGCAGTGTTGATACAGCGGCCCTCCCTACACACATCAGGCCTCAGACATTCATCCACATCTGCATAAAACAAAGTATTGTCTGGGTTATTCACTTTTAGTTGTTATGGCTTTTCTTTTCAGTTTCTAATGGGCATACAAAGTGATAGAGTTCCTTTACGGCCTTTACAAGCATTTAGCTTTGTTTTCATTTCTACCCCTTTCAAACTGCTCCCCCACCCTACCACTTCTCCCTGATGCTGCCCAACCTGCAGCCTTCCTTTCCTAATATCTCCCTTTACGCCTCGACGCCACACATTTTCTATTACCTCCCCTATATCTTACTTTATAAGTCTCCTTTTCCCCCTTCTCATGGGTCCCTTTCTGGTTTCCTGGCTCCTCTTCCTACTAATTTCCATATAAACACACACACATACGTACGTACGTACGTACATACATACATATATACATACATAGTTAGGAGCTGCATATGAAAAGAACATGGAGCATTTGGTTTTCTAAGTATAAATAAAATCACTTAATATTTTCTAGAAATTTTAGTAATTTCATTTTTCATTATAGCTGAAAGACACTTCTAGTGTGTGTTATATAGAGATATACACATATATAACATTTCCATTATCCATTCATTTGTTGATATTGATTATCTACACTTGTTCCACTTCCTGACTACTGTAAATAGTACAGTAATAGCTATAAGTGTGTAACTGTATCCATGGCAGGATACAGTCTTTGCGGTACACATTAAGAAATGGTATAGCTGGATTATATGGTCATTCTCTTTATAGGTTTTTTGTTTGTTTGTTTGTTTGTTTTTTAGAAATCTACACACTGATTTCCATAGTGACTGTGCCAGTTATGTTTTGCAAAGATACCACTTTCTACTTCTCCTAGTTCCTATGTACTAAAACAGGATAATGGAATATCTGGTTTGTACCATCATCTCTTTAATGTATTCAGCACACTCTCAAGTCGCATATTTAGATTTACATGATGGTGGTGGTGACCTCACAATAACCTCTTTTATTGCACACCTTTGATATCTTCCTTCCAAAGTATTGTCTTGACCTTTGGCTCTGGCTCCTCACCCAGTCCCACAACACCCAGAGGTGTTGACTCTAAGGTGCTCTATATAGCTCAACTCCAAGGTGCTCTAACCAAAGTGTTGGCTCCCAGTACCAAGCAGACTGCTACATCATAGCCGATGTTTAACAAATGAGTGTTGGAACACTTGTATGAGCGCTGAACTTGCCCATCCCCCAAGAACCAACATCAAGAAGAACATCATTATTACCTATACAGTTAGTACCCTCCTCACTGGCCATAAACCCTGCTGGGCAAATACACAGGAAGCTTCCCTCTGTGTTCTCACAACGACCCTGGGAGCAGAGGTGCTGGACCTGAGCACATTCATCAATGTCTGTTAACAAAAATACAACAGGCAAAATTAGAGCTGTGTATGAGGACTCTGCTTCCTTATTCTGTGAAGCACCAAATATCGGCACCATCCTCGGGGCGTCAGATCTTTCTAAGCAAAAAGAACAGCCAAAGGGGAAATGACCCTTTGGCTCATTTGATATTGATAGGGAATGTGTACGTTTCAAAGGGTAAGACTTAGAACAATACAAAGAAAACCGACCAAACCTATCACCCACGTTTCAAAAATATAGATTTTGGCTCAGTAGAGAAGGTTTTTCCTGGTGAGCAGGGGTATCAAGCACTGGAATTCACCTTCACCAGGAAATTCAGGGACAATCCACCTGCAATGCACTCTCAGCCATTGCTGGGTCATAATCACCTCTATTATCTTTCCTGATTAGTAACTTAGGTTCTAAAGGTGACTACACATGACAGATGCATGAGAAAGTAAATGTCAGTGGGGTGTCTCTTATATCTACCTACCTACACATAAACATACATATATAGGTATGAAATGCATACAGTAAAGTAGTGCCCGGTGAATCTTCTTCTTTTTTTTTTTTTAAGAGTAGAAGAATTTTTTTTCCTATTTTTTTATTAGATGTTTTCTTTATTTACAATATCTCCTTTCCCAGGTTCCCCTCCAAAAAAAAAAAAAACCCAAAAACTAAAACAAACCCCTGTTTCCCCCCCTGCCCCCCGCCCCCGCTTACTTGCCCTGGTATTCCCCTACACTGGGGCATAGAACCTTCACAGGGCCAAGGTCCTCTCCTCCCATTGATGACTGGCTTGGTCATCCTCTGCTATACACATGCTGCTGGAGCCATGAGTCCCCCATGTGTACTCTTTGGTTGGAGTTTTAGTCCCTGGGAGCTCTGGGGGTACTAGTTAGTTCATATTGTTGTTCCTCCTAAGGGGCTGCAAACCCTTCAGCTCCTTGGTTCCTTTCTCTAGCTCTTTCATTGGGGACCCTGTGCTCAGTTCAATGGATGGCTGTGAGCCTCTACATCTGTATTAGTCAGGTACTGTCAGAGCCTCTCAGGAGACAGCTATATCAGGCTCCTGTCAGCCAGGTGGATGTTCTTAATGCTTCCTTCCTTCCTTCCTTCCTTCCTTCCTTCCTTCCTTCCTTCCTTCCTTCCTCCCTTCCTTCCTCCCTCCTTCCCTCCCTCTCTTTCTTTTTTTCTCTCTCTCTTTCTTTCTTTCTCTCTTTCTCTCTCTTTCTTTCTCTCTCTCTTTCTCTCTTTCTTTCTTTCTTTCTTTCTTTCTTTCTTTCTTTCTTTCTTTCTTTCTTTCCTTACTTATTGCCCATGTCTTAAAACATAGTAAATTTTATTTTAAAGGGTTAAAATAAATTTAGAGTTAATACATTGTAATAATTGACTAATAATTCTACAACACTTATGAGATCCTCCCCTCCCCCCACTTAGGACTCCACTCTTTCTGCATTAAGAGATTTTGAATGTAGAAACCCCTGTCAGAAACCAGACTTTGCGTGTATACGTGAATTTGTTACTGCCACATGCTCCGGTGTTGGTTTGGACTTAAATACTTGATAACAGGTAGCTATTGCTGGAGTTCATATTTTACTTACTTTTGTAAAGCAGCCCACATTTATGGAAATGTCCTACCTGTAGCAAGGTAAGTGGGATTAAACATAGAAATAAGAGAATCCTGGGGTTTGGCAAACTACTCCTTTTAAAAAAAAAATTGAAGTTCCCTTTATAAAATTAAACGACTGTTTTCCCAAAATGATTAAAATTAAGAAACATTCCAAGTATGCAACTGTTTCCTACTCAAGAGTCTGTCTACCACATGTGTTTCTTACCAACACATTTCCTCTGCTGTTCACTGAACTTGTAGCCCTTGTAGCAGATGCAGGTATACCTCACCGGCAGGTTGATGCAGTGTCCTGCTCCGCAAATGTCCGGGTTCACAGTACACTCATTGATTTCTTTAAAAGGAACAAAACAATGTGAAAAAAACCTTACCTCAGCAGGCATTTCATTGTAGCCCTGTGACAAAGCTTTGTGGTTCATAAGCAGCTGAGCTTCATGTTGTAGGTGCGGACCCAGAATGCCTTGGGCTATGAGTTTAACTGCCAATTCAGGCAACCACTTTATGATTGATCAGCTAGCTCCCCCTAAGCTCATCACTCATTCTCCAGAAACTCAGAAGTCTTCCATGATGAAGGTTGTAAGCAAATCAGTCCTTCACAAAGCAACTCCCTGCATGGCCTATCAGAGAGATTGAATTTTATTTCTTCTTACGTGAGGGAATTTGAGTCATTGCTTGATCTCTCCTAATGAGAAATGTATGAGGAGTTTCTATTCATTAGCAGTTCAAATCTGAATTCCCCCAGAATTGACCAAGCTGATGCAAAATTTTGCTTTTACTATCCAGAGTTCTAAAACTTCTACATGAGTGTTAAGGTGATCACACTCTGCCTTAGCAAAGCACAACCGTCCCTTAAATCTCTTCCATCCCTCCCTTGCTTCCCTTCTAATGCTCCTGTGACACTTCCTGCTCCATCCAAAACTACAATTAACACTGCTCAAATCCTCAGCCAACCACATGCCATCACATGCCATCACAGCATGGTGGTGGAGATGCCTAGGAATGTGTCAAACTGAGCTTAAGTAACCAAGAGATGCAGGATGCAAAAGCATATAAAATTAAATACATATGATATCATTTCTATGTGCTACAGAACCCTGAAGGTAAAAGGTGAAAAGAGTTTCACTGATTTATGTGCATAGACTCTCAGGTAAAAATTCTCCTGTGGGAATTTCATAGTAGAAAAATAAAAAATAAAGACATCTCCAGTTATTGTTCATCCATTATAGTAGGTGCATTCTTTGAAAATGGTTGGCATTTAAAGCTCTTGGTTTGTTAACTATTGAAATTCATATACACATTTTCCTGGCCACTTTCTTAAAACTGGAAAGCCCAAATAGACCAAAGTAAAATGAATTCATTAGAAAGTGAATTAACATACTAGCACAATGATTCAGAGTGAACTGAAGGCTGCAAAACTGGGGTTTAATACAACCCCCCTTATGAATACCAATTTCTTGAAGAAGAAATATTTATCTGTTGTTTTTCAGGCATAACTATAGGCTGGAATTTTTACACACATCAGTGAAAGTCTCCAAAAACACATGGTGCTGGAACAGAATTCAATATAGTCCCAGCATAGAGTTTGTCAGTGTATTTCAGTTATTTCTCTTACATTGGTTCTAGTATTTCCTGTTAACCATCTGCAGGAAAGATGGCTAATAGTGACAACTCTGTGGTTGTAAGAAATGAACATGAGGAATAATGAATGTGTAACAATTGAACAATTGACCTTTCCTTTCAATCCAACACATTAAAGTAGAGCTGTAAGGTTGAAGTTATACAGATGAAAAATGTTGAGGAGTTTGTGAAACACAGGTAGGACATTCCACTGAGGCATACCCTCTCAGGCAGGGCTCATTCCTGCCCTCAGGGAGTCCCTGGTGAAAGCGACTATCCTTTATTCCAGGGATTACTAAGTGTCCCACTGAGATGGTTGAGTGAGTGTCCCACTGGAATCTTTCCTGTGCCCTTCACAATGCTTTCCTGTGTGCATCTTGGGTTGCAAGACAATGCTGCCCGACACAACCTCACCCTCACCAGCTCAAGAACCTTATTGTCTTCCTTGCTCTAGAATCCACTGAGGACTTGGGGAAAAGAACCATGAGTAAAAGCCAGTGGAAAGCCAAATGCTCTGTGTCTCTCAGCTACAAGGTCAATGGGAGACTCAGCAGCTCAGTTTGTTTATTTTCTAAAACGCAGTGAAAAGAGAGGCTTTGGGCCAGTTGTAAAAACATGTGTGTTGGTCTCAAGGTCACCCCTTCATCATGGAATTGTCCAAAGGAATTGAAGAACAAAGGAATCAACGCACAGACAATGGAGCTGGAATAGCAAAGGGTGATGATTTTATACTTGAATAACCAATTCATTTCCTAAGAGCAGAGTTGTTTGAGAACATAACAACAGTAGGAATATAATTCAGGGATGAACATTTTCAAAGGAGTCAACTCGGAGTGCTGGAAAAATCAGACTAGCACATAGCTTTTAAAACATTCTAGCCATGGTCATTATGGAGATTTCTATAAGGAAAAGAAAGTTGTGGGAGAGGAAGAGCAGTTCCTGGCTAGTTTGCAAGGGCAATAGAGACAGGACAGGAAAAGCCAGAGCGAGGCATCGAGTATTAACTCATGGAAAGGTTTATGAAAATGCCCTGGCTTCCCAGCTTCCCCAGGAGGAGCAGACCTTGTCCCACAACAATTGAAACAGATGTTTCCACTTTGTAAATATTTGCTAGAGAAATAAAGGTTTGATTTTTCCAACCTATCCTTCAGCTATTATGACACTGTGCAAAATCAAGAATTTATATGCTGAAATGCCTGATTTATTTGGAAACGGTAGGCCAGGAACGTAGCGAGTCACTAAGTCAGCTGTTCAGAGTGGAGACGAATGCTTCCCGCAAACACTCCGCTCCTTTTATAATTATTCCATGTCCAAGGGTGTGTGGCTAGATCCAAAAGGGCTCCTTTCCAGTCTTGCAATCACAAAGATATCATCACTGAACAACGTGGAACTGATTGTGTTTATTTTAGAATCTTAGATTAGTCCATCCCTTCCTTCAACTATGGGAGGAAATAGCAGTAAGACATGACATTGATTGTGTCTAGACTTTAAGGGATGAAAACTTTACAACGTTCCTGTGATAAATGATGCACAGGTTCCTTAAATCTCTACCTTGGTCCTCACGTTAAACTGCCAGGAGTGTTTACATTTTGATTGAAAATGAAATTTGGCATGACATGGCAATCTCATGCTGTTGTATTTCGTGTTTACGTAACAACTCTGAAGCTGCAAATACATCAATTAGAAGACTGTCTATTTATAATTTTCTCCCTAAGAATGGATTCTTTCCAAAAGGTTATTTTACTAGAGGAAGTGGAAGCACTTACAACTGTTACACAAAATGGAAAAAAACAATTCAGGGTCACTTGTTTCCTGGAAGGAAATATTTGTGCTTCAAACATGTGATAGCAGATGTTAGTCCTGAATATCTGCCAGACTAAATTGAGCTGTCATCCTACAACTTCATATAGCAAGGCTGCATTCATTCCTCTTTCAATCAGCGCCATGATTCAGCTGAAGCCAAGAGACTCCCCCCCCCCCCCAGTTATTCCTCACACTTGCATTTCAGTGATGAAACCAAGACTATCAGGGGTCAAACATGGTCCAGTGGTTAGCTGCACATACTGCTCTTCCAGAACCACCCATGTTGGGTGACTGACAACCACCTGCTTCTTTTGGACTTCCTACATGGTACCAACTGCCATATCCCCTGGCATTAAGGTGAGGCGAGGCTGGGTCATGTGGCATGAAACTTTTCCACCATCCCTGAAAGTTACCATTTTCCCCCTTTCCCTGTTGTGCTGAAGACTCTCCCTCCCTTCGAGAGCCCATCATGATGTTATGGTGCACTGTCCTCCTCACGGCCTCACTTGAGAGCCTCATTATGGCCACCTATAGCCACGAGCCCTTGCCTCTTCTGAAGAACAAATTACAAATGTAATGATAGTATATTTCATTATAGAGCTCCAAAATATTCAGAATTACTCACATTTCTATTGCTTTCCACTTTGTACTAATAATAAAATCCAAGAGAGATGCCATGTAGCCCAGGGAAGGCTAAGGCCAAGGGTGCAAGCTTGTCTCATTTTATCACTGAACTATTTGAAAGTTTGTGGTTAAGCCCGTGGCTTGCCTCTTTCTCCTTTGTCACTTATCATTTTATTCTCGGCAATGGGATGTTAGGGTTATTTTCACTTTTCTCTATTATAGATTATGTCAAAATCTCCTATTTATGCTTCTCATTGCCATTTTCCTATGAATTATCTTACTCCATTTTCCTATTTCTCTACTATAAAGAACATTACCACTTTACATTTTCTCATTTGTTTCGAAAGGAATACATTTCTAGAATTTTAAAAATAAGGATTAAAATATGTATATTATAAACATTTTTCAAATACACAAAATCATATCTAAGAGCATAAAGACCACCTATCACCTACTAGCTTGTCATTGGTAAACACAGATGCATTTCTTTTGGTCTCCTTCTCCATATTTGTAGATGTTTAAAAGTAAAATTGCAGTCACAACATTGTGTCTGATAGTTCCTACTCTAGAAGTATTTCTTTAAAATATTAAAAATTCTTTAAAAATATCAACAGCCCTATAATCTGCCATTGTGCATGTACTATGATTTCCTTGTGCACACTCATCTCCAATACATCTGTTCTTAAGACTAGCCTTGTGATGCTCAATCCCACGCATTTGTTATTCCACCGTTAAGTACAGTCTACACCCATGTTCTCCTAGGATGCATGACACAGCAGATACTCCACTGACCTGTTACTTGTGTAGGAGCAATCACTTGGCTGGCACTTGATGTGGAAGCTTCAGGAGCCACTTCCACAGGCACAGGAGGGGATGTCTTTTCAACCACTACTACACGAGGAAGAGGGACAGGAAAATTAAATCTTGGCTTGTATACTGGCATCCTTGTGCAAAATGCAAGTCTAACTTCATCTAAATAATACACTAGCCCTGCTCAGGAGCTGATGATGATCCTGAAGGCGAATGGTATTAAGTCAGAGTTCAAAACATGACCACTTGATAAAGAAGTTCCACTCTTTGCACACTGTATACTACACAGGAGTACAGTATACTCTATAGAGGCTGATCTTTTCCCACATACACTATTCTTCTCAAACCAACATTATTCTAGTATAGGAATGCACTTTAGTGTACTGAAATAAGCATTTCATGATGAATTCAAAGATACAGCCCAATGATTCATTAAACATAATCAAAGACATACACACACACACACACACACACACACACACACACACACAAACACGCTTATGGATTTCTTCTGAATACCCTTATAAACAACACAGATCAGCACAGGTTACCTGGAAACCGTGGGTGCAGATGAATAGTTGAGACCCCTGGGGAGAGCTGGGGTTGCCCAGGTTCAAGTCTGGTTTTCTCTTGATCCAGTGAGGGAATTTCCTGAATGATTGTTTTTGAGAGGCAGGGAGGGAGAAAGGCGCAGAAACATAAAAAGGAATTACTTTTATTTTCCCGTGTACTATTATTTTTAATTTAATTAATTATACTCTCAGCAAGGCAAAAATATCACACAATCAGATACACCTACATATGTGTCTTCAAAACACTGTGCTGCTACGATGTCAATTTCTTATTTTTAGCGGTCATGCTATTTATCTATACACATGCTCTCATCCATTGCCTTGGAGTTCAAAGGCAAACCTGGAAATCAAGGACCTTGGCCCAGAGCTCCACATTTGTTCTGAGCTGGACAACACTAATCCTAATTGGGGACTAAATATCCATGTCATTTACAAGCGGCTCTGCCTCACAGCCACATTTTGTAGATTACATGATTGATGTAACAACTGAGGCATAAAGAAGATCCACTAAGCTGAAGTACTCTAAGCCAGGCAGTTGTCACTGTGGCCTTCTTTAGCCCACATCTAACAAGTTAACATCCCCAGCTCTCTCAGCAGTGGTAGGCTGCCATAGCAACAGCAGCTGCAGTCTTAGAAGACTGTGGCTTCCCAACTAGACCTCAAGCACAAAGAGAAGAAAAAATAAAATCCATTCGTCATCATGGCTCAGCTTTCAACTGTAGCCCTGTAGGGGTTCATGCCAGTGGTATACTTAGTCTAGTTAGGGAAGGATCTGGGCTTTTACTCATAACAGCATGGGTCCAGAGAGCTCAGGACACCTCATTAAGTGCACTCATCAAGTTATTTCCTCACTGTTAGTCAACATCTCATGTCTCGGGCTTAACTTGCAGAAAGCCCACTTCCTGACACCCAGTTCACCCTTGCCCTATCTCCTGGCTTTTGTTATTACCTTTTATGCTTTGACAGTAGATCCCCTCATAGATGGTTTCATCAAAACCCAGCTTTGGAAATATGAATTCCTACAGGCTAACTCTGGACATGCTACAAATTCCTCATACTCCCCCACAAAAGCAGTCAGCCTCTGATACTGACTTCACCCTTTCTGTCAGTGAAATAAGCCATAGAATAGCTGATTCCAATCAATAATCTATCCCACCCAGATTTAGTCACTTTTTTAAGGGCTTCCTCTTTCATTCTCTACTCTCAACCCTACCAATGTTCAGTATTCTTAGCAGTGGTCACCCTTTTCTTTCCTTCCTTCCTTCCTTCCTTCCTTCCTTCCTTCCTTCCTTCCTTCCTTCTTTCCTTCCTTCTTTCATTCTTTCCTTCCTTATTTTTGTTTTGTTTTGTTTTGAGACAGGCTTTTCCTGTGTAGCCTTGGTTGAACTACAGCTTGTTCTGTAGACCAGGCTGGTTTTGAATGCACAGAGATCCACCCGCCTCTGCCTCCAGAATGCTAGTTTTAAAGATGTCCCATCACAGCCCCGTGGTCCACCCTTTTGTCATCTATAGTCCCCAGTGCTACGGTCTAGACTCATGTCTCATGCTCATCTGATTGCATCGTATAATTGTCCTCTCAAGCTAGCAGTCTCTCTACCTCAGTTGCTCTTGCAATAGTTCCAGGAATCACTAACCATTCCTTACATTTCCCCACATACCCTCCTCGCCATACGAAGGCAAGGCTGTTACTTGTTAGAGGAGGCCTCCATCAGTCTCCGTGTCCTCTTCCCTGAAGCCCATAGCATACACCAATGAAGAGCAGCCAGGATCAAGCACTACCTCACTCCTGTGGTTTACAGCAGAATCTCCCCATCCACCTTTGGTGTAGCCTTCCTTATCAGCACCACTTTGCCACTTACCAGCCAGGGACCCAGGCCAGCAGCTACTACCCTACTGATTACAAGTGGAGTTCCAGCCCATCAAAGTAGGACCATGTTTCCTTTCTAACAGAATCTTTGTTGCTCCTTTCTAAATCTTCCCACATAAATGTCTCACTCTTGGACTAGTCTCTTTTCTCCATATCTACCTTCAAGATGGTGAGACCTTTGTAAAATTTCTATACTAAACAGATCTACATTCCATTTCCTTCCCAGACTACTCCCTTTTAAATTAAAATGAAGTTAAGACTATACAAGGAAAATGGTCAAATGAAGTTAAGACTATGTAAAAAAAATGTTCATGATCTCTTTCTGATTCAATTGTCCCTCCCACTCTGTGTGTGTGTGGGGGGGGGGGAGGGTTGCAGGTGCTCACACCCAAGCACTAGCACAAGTGAGTGCACATGCACTTGTGCCTGCCCATGCATCTTCATCTATGTGTGTGCATGTAGGGAACAGAGGTTCCTAGCTCACTCTTTGCCTTATAGTTTGAGAAAGTATCTTTTCTTTCACAGTCTCAATTACAGTTACAAAAAAAACACACCATAGAAGAGAAGAACGGAGCTGAGTTGTGACAAGTTTGTTTAGGTAGCTTACTGGCATACTTACAAGCCCAATGATTTCTCTCTTGTGTCATTAAGAGCCAAACTCAAAATCAACAAAATTGCAAGCTACCGTATATCACCTATCTTTCAAGATGCCACAGCTGTGCAAGCCAAAAACACAAATCTGGTGAACTTCTTTCAGACTCACTGTAGCATGATATCTCCTAATATAACTGTAAATCATTCCAAAATCATTATTTCCTTCTTCAGGATTCTTATAACATGCATATGAAAACATATGGTATACACTAACAATTGAAACACGATTTAAAATAGTTTATTTCTGTATCTATTTATCTCTTGTGTAAGTTTTAATACCTAATATATTTTTGGCAACTGGATAAGTGATATATAAATGACAGTCATTTAATAACTATATACTTTTCATATTATCAAATAAAGATTCAAAGGGTACAGAGAAGATGCAGTGTTACATAAACAAGACATCAATTCAGCAAACATTCACACTTTTGCTATTGGGTCTCACTATTCCTACTTCATGCTGCTAAACCCAATACTGATGAAATTTTCTCTAAAATTTCTAAGAAACATTTAAGTAGTTGATTGTGGCCTTCAAGGGAAAGTAATGTTTTTAATCTAATTTTATCTAATTTTAATCTAATTTGACCCAAATGTTTGTGTTAAGTTGTGCCTGGCTTACTTTTATATGCATACTGAGAATATGCAATTGGTTTCGTGCACACAGCAGAGCCTTTCTTCCCATAGTTCACACAACCAGTTGACTCTGAATTCTGCTCATCATTTTTCTTCTCTCCATATTTTAGCCTTTGTGGCAATGAATGGTGCTCCCCACCACATCCCTGAGATCTCTTGGCTATCACTCTCTGAGCACTGAGGTGAGTAACACCCGTTTAGACAATCTGGTTATACAATTTCTTGATATTAATGAACTGTGCTTCCTTACAGTAAATGGTCTCTTAATATGAATGTCCTAAAGTTAAAAACAACAACAGCAACAAAAAGACCTATACATATTCTTAAAAAATGTCTTGAAGTCAAAAAGAGAAAAGAACGTAAAACGATGAATGAATTACCTTCTCAGGAGGTGCTGTTACCACTAAAACCAGGAAAGAGAGAAGAGAATTAGGACAGCGAGCACAACCCACTCATCAGATCGCAGATTTCAAAAGGAATTAGGAAGCCAGTATCTCCCCCAAGCAATTAGGAAGCAAATTAAGTCAAATGTGGAATGCCAATCACCTGCCACCTCTGAGGATTTTACACATGAAGAATGAAGAACTTTTTGTGCTTTTCATTGTTCAGCTCTCTCAAGGCTCAGGGATCAAAGATTCAGAGACATTCATTCAAGATTAAGAAAATTAACTTCGAGTTTAAAGAAAACACTTCCTGAAACATTGTTCAATGCTTAATCTTGAGTTTGGGGAACTTCCCGTGTCTTAGAAACCAAATGCTTCCAGTATTCAGAAATTCATCTTAAGTCAGTGTTAAAAAAAGAATGACATTGTTTCATAGAGACATGAAATGGGTTCTGCATATATATATATATATATATATATATATATATATATATATATATATAATCCAGATTTTAACTAAGGCTTCTGATTATTTTCATGCTAAGTAAATCAAACAAAAGCCACACCCCATAAACCAATAAGAGACAATTACAACTTAGTGTCAATATAATTAGCAACTTAAGTATTACTCAACCAGTAATGTTATCACGGTGGGGTGAGGTCTTCATATTTCTGAAATGCTTGTTTTCATTAAGCAATCCCTAGCACTAGTCAACAACTTTGTTTATTACTTGGAATTTTCTGAGTCACTCTGTCTCCTTAACTACTAGCAAATAAGTTGGATGCATTAATTCCAGGAAGAAATGGGCCTACAGGATAAATTAAAACCACCTTTCTTTCAATGGGAGGGAGCTAACTGTCTTTCTACCCTATGAAACCCACTGCTAATGAATTCTAGAGACAAAGCCATACTAATTCTCATCTCCTTCTGCTAAACAAGGAATGAGCAACCTAGCCCAGTGGTTCTCAACCTTCCTAGTGTGACCCCATGGGCTGAGATCTGCTGACCTAGACAATACCAAGTGAGATCCTACTTGCTCTGCCTACCCAAGGAAGAATTACAGCACAGTGAATGAACCAGTAGAAATAGGCCAGAAGGCACCAATGCTCAGAGCTCAGAACAACCCCTGTCACTAGGGAAGGAGGTTATGCCAAGCTCCCACATGACTCACAAATGGACAAATCTTTACCTAAGAATTAATAGCAAAAGCCAACAAGAGCTTTTTGTTTTATTTATGTTTTTAGAGGAGATAGATACATTCCTTACAGAACTAAAATGGTTCCATTTTCAGAAACAAGGCTTTTCTGTGGTAATCAAAATCGTCAGTATACATTATACACTAAGGAGAGAAGAAAATCTTTCTTGAGGGGAGGGCAAGTAGAGACTGTCAAAACTTGAGATCACTTGACTCTCTGCCCTTTGTCATGAGTGCCATTATACACTTTTTATGACACACAACAAGTCATGTCTATGTCTAGAATTTCCCACAAGGTAAATGAAAGGACTTTACCAGGGCCCTCCCAGAGCCCTGAGCTGTCTGGTTCCTACTTCCCTGCCTGTTACTTAGCTTTATCCCACCTGCCAGCTACCACCTCACAAAAGCTCAGTCCATCAACATTTTTAAGCCTGTGGGTTCTCCTTTATACAGCAGAATTCTGGACACAGAAGTGAATCTGTACTATTCCCTGATGAAATCCCTCTCCAGGAGTAAATATTAAGTGAACTGTAGCTCTAAAACTGGAAGGCACTGCTGTGGAATTCACATGGAGTATTGTTATCTGTTAGGCACATACACCCCAGCAGTGACTCTCAATCAGGGAAAACGGTCCATACTGGATCTGAGGAGGTATTCAATATTCAGGCACCTTTTTTAGTGTGTGTGTGTGTGTGTGTGTGTGTGTGTGTGTGTGTGTGTGTGTG
>JADRCD010229960.1:0-15137 GCA_019843815.1 Montemys delectorum | reverse complement strand
GCTACCAGGAGACATCAGGGTGGGCTCTCGAGCTTCACACAATAGCTCCTGATGCTCAGGGCAGTGGGCAAAAGTAAAGGCCAAGTCAACACTATTTGACAGCCTCTGTGTAAGCATCGACTGTGTGCTGCTCCATTAGGCATTTCCTGTGTGTTGGCACAATGACTCTCCCCAGCAACCTGTCAAGTT
Source organism: Montemys delectorum (assembly GCA_019843815.1). Classification (NCBI taxonomy): domain Eukaryota; kingdom Metazoa; phylum Chordata; class Mammalia; order Rodentia; family Muridae; genus Montemys; species Montemys delectorum. The sequence goes on along the minus strand of JADRCD010229960.1, from coordinate 14,948 downwards.
TGATGCTGTTTCCACAAGGTGGGTAAACTGAGGCAGTGAGCGGCACCAGGGCAGCAAGGACAACTCATAGCCAGCAGTGTGGAAGTGGAAGGTTCTCAGAGGTTAACCTGAAGTTTATGTAAAGAGCAGGCACCCACTGAAACTGAGGGGGCGATCAAAGAGGAAACTCATCCTGTTGGTCCTGAGGCAGGGCATCCATCTTGGTGACAAAGAAGCAGCCACGGAACTCCACATCAGGGCTCAAGTTTAGAGGCCTTACTCTGCCTCTCCCCTGACCTGTGAAGATCAGTGGCCTGTGGAAACCATCACTAGGTCACATGAATATTCATTCTCATGCCTCACAAGTTTGTTAATGGGCTGGAAAGATTGCTGAGTGGTTAAGAGCACTTGCTGCTCTTCAGAAGTCCTGGGTTGGGTTTCTAACACCCAGAGGGACACTTAGAACCACCTGTTATGTTCCTTCCATTGCTTCTGCTGCTGTCGTCTGGGCTCTGCAGGCACCAGGTGCACACGTGGTGCACCGACACACGTCCAGCAACAGCTCTCACATGCATTAGAACAAGTAGATCTAAAGAAAACAAAACAAAAACTCTATTAGAAAAAAACCTTACCTCTCTCTTTTTAAAAAGCCACATTTGGTAACAGCGCTAGCTGGGTGTCTCCATGAGAAAGAAAGAGTAGATCAAATGCCCTCTTTCTTTTCTTTTAGGCCACTGGAGACTGCACAGCAACTGTGGGGAAGAGTGGAAATAACTTCTCCATCGTTTCCCAGATCTGCAAGATTACTCCAGGTGGGTGGTACATCTGGGCACCTGGCCTGATGGTGGCGGTGTGTAGGAGCCTGGTGGGTGTGGAATATTGGTGTTAATTATTCCTGTGTATCAAGAACACAACGGAGACTAGCCGGAATCACCCTTCCAGAAGGTGGCAGTGGCATCTGCAGTGCTGGGATTGTGGTAGATGATGGGCGGAGTAGCACTGCACCAAGTTTTTGATAGGGCCAGGCTCGTGTCAATCACCCCTGAGACCTATCCTAACTCTCTATGTTCTTAAGGGCGGGTGGACGTAGGGGTTGACAAAGGATGAGGCACCATGACTCTGACTCCAATCTTATGCAGCATCCTACATGGAGCAGAGTGTCGGCTTTGAGGTGTGTGCTGCTCTGGAATCATTCCTTCTTTGTTGTAGAGATCATTTAATCTCATCCCGGGGTTTCTACCTCTCCTTAGGTCATTTAGTTCCCGGATAAAAGACACACTCAACCTTTATATATATATTTGGTTTTTTGAGACAGGGTTTCTCCGTGTAGTCCTAGTTGTCCTGGTACTGGTACTCACTCTGTCAACCAGGCTGACCGTGAACTCAGAAATCCACCTGTTTCTGCCTCCCAAGCATTGGAATTAAAGGCGTGCGCCACTACCGCCCAGCCAACCTTCATGTTTGCAAAAAGCCTTAAACCGTATAAATGCTGGACAGCCGCCTACCCTCTATTCTGTTAGAATCTACTTTCCTATCAATAATGTCAAATTATTAATTACCATGTTTCATCTGGATTGCTCTTAGCTCCAATGTGCCAGCCCACAGAGACACGTTTTTTTTATGGCTCACCTGTGCCATGGTGACTTCTCCTTCTCTTCCTGCACCTTCTTTTCCTTAGTGGTCCCTCTCTGACCCCCAGGCTAGGAAACTTAAACCACACTTATGTTTCCTCCATGTAGCTACTGGCTGTTGACATTTTTATTTACCAATCAGAAACAACTTCGAGCATGGTGTATGTGCTCTGGGGCAGCCAGGTCCTGAGGGCCTGCTCTTAGCATGACAACAGACAGCAGAAAAGACCAAACCTCAACACTTCTTTTTTGTTTGTTATGTTTCTTGTTTGTTTGTTTGTTCTTGGTTCTGTTTTGTTTTTAAACACACAGTTTCTTTGTGTAACAATGCTTACTGTCCTAGAGCTGGCTTTCTAGACCAGGATGGTCTAGAGATCCACCTCCCTCTGCTGCCTCAGTGCGGGTACTAAAGTTGTGTACCTCCACGTCCAGCTTCATTCCGAATTTTTACCATCTTCCTTTTCCTTGCCTCAGAAGGGACGTAATAGAACTGCACCCTTGACAGGATGGGGTGCTGGGAAATGAGATGATGAATCTAAACATGCAATGTCTGCGCATCTTAACCCAGACTCTGGACCACAAGGGTAGCTGACACTCATGGAGCATTTATGATCTGGGAACTTTACATACATTAACTCCTCCAACCATTACAGGACAGTCAGTGTGGTGTTACACACTCATTTTTCAAATGAGGAAATTGAGTCTAACAGTGAAGTCGCTTACCTAAGGCCAAACACATACTCTGTAGGAGAGGGGGTAGAGAAGGTCCTTAGTTAAAAAAGCTAAAAAAAAACAAAAACAAAAAACAAAAAACAAAAACCCTCCTTTAAGGATAAAAATAAGAGTTGGAGAGATGATGGTTTAGTGGTTAAGAGAACTGACTGCTCTTCCAGAGGTCCTGAGTTCAATTTCCAGAAACCCCATGGTGGCTCACAACCATCTGTCATGAGATCTGATGCCCTCTTCTGGTGTGTCTGAAGACAGCGACAGTTGTACTCATGAAATACATGAAATAAATAAACAAATCTTGCAACTTATGAATGGACACAGCTATTATTATTTTCTATAATGTTGTAAAGGTGCCAAGGGTTTATAGAGGAGTGAGTGTGTATGGGTGATGCCAATCATAAAAACCTTCCTGGAGCTGGCCTCTGCAAGGTGAAGAGAGAGGGAAAGAGGGAGAGAGTGAGCAAGGGTGGGAAGGAGGGACGGACGGAGGGAGGGAGGGAGAGAGGGAGGGAGAGAGAGAGAGAGAGAGAGAGAGAGAGAGAGAGAATCTCCTGGAGCAGCATCTTCAGTGGCTTTGATAAGGTTACCCACCACAGGGACATGTTTCCCATATACTGGCCTAAGTTGTCCATGTAGAACCTGCAAAGGCCCTGAACTTCAGCTCTTGTAAGAAGCTGCATTTAAAGAAACCAGCCCAAGGCAGAGAAGAGCTCATCAGCTCCCATGAGCAATGAAAAGTTCTATTCATATTTCAAAACCATCTGTATAGAAATATGCAGCCTGGAAGGCTCTCAGTTGCCCAGGAAAGGAACATCACCCTCTTACTCTTCCCTCCCTCAAAGCCGCTCTCTTCTCCTACTCCATTACTCCATTCTGTCTTGAATGAGAGCTGGCTGGTGGGGATGGGGAATGAAATCCACCCTGGTCATCTTCACAGCTCCTGTGGCTTTTACCTCCTCTGATCTGTAAGTCTCCAAATCTTCCCATAAAATTCTCTATAGTTGTAGAACTGTCCGGTTCCCTGATCCAACCTCTTCTGCAAGAAGAGAAGGGAAAACTGTTTATAAGGTTTCTGACAGCAGTAGAGATGCCATACATGACACAGTCCTGAGGAGAGCTGTGTTGAACAGCAAGCGATGAGGGGCGTTGGATAGCAGCGAGCATAGCCCAAGACTTAGTCTACTGACTAGATCATACCTATTGTGTTAAGTCAGCTTTCAGCTACTGCAACAAATTCCCTGAATTGGTTCCAGGGGCCAACCCCCGCAGGGTCTTCTTTCTTGTTGGTTGTTTTTGAGGCAGTGGAGGGGGAAGAGCATTGGCAGAGGGTTAAACTTTGTCTTATGAGATATTTAGGGTTGATGTATAATAATAAAAATTTACTTATCCAAGTTTAAGTAACTTTGCTGCTGTGGCCGACCTGCCTTCTGTGATCCTCTGAGAGCAGAAAGTGCAGTCTCTGACACTTAGCACCTCATCTTAAAACAGTAGGAGATCAAGCAAGGATTCATGGCTAGAGCCTTTCCCTTTCTTGTCCAGATGCCTCTTGCTTGTCACACCAGACGGAAGTTTGGAGCAGTAAATTTCAATTGACACCAGGACAAGAGACTCGTGCTTGCAGGAGGAAAGCCTTTACACAAGCAACCCTGCATAAACTCACATAAACTCACATACAGGCTCACGCATGTGCACTTACACATTTCCATTCAAACCAGTTGGGTCCTGCTTGCATGCATTCTCACAATTACATACTTACCCACACACATCCAAACTTTCTTATGTATATGGAACAAAAGCCCGAGTGTCAGTGCAGAAAAATCTCGGTCATTAAGGATGAAACATGAGCCCCAATCTTTATTGCATAGAAAAAGAAAAAACTTATAACCTTTTAATGCTAAATGAATTAAACCCGAGTTTGTAAGAAGAAAGCTTTGTCCTTTAATAAGACTAAGCCTGCCTTGTTGTTAAGAAACGACCTGTCCTGCCCCACGGTAAGGGGAAGCCTGCCTGCTCCTTCTGCTCTCTGCAGCTTCTTCTTTTTCCTCTTTCCCTCTGCATCCTCCTCCTAACCTTGCTCTCTCCTCCTGCTCTGACGTCACAATAATACTCTCACCCTCAATGTCTTTTCTCCCAATAGTATGCTTATACTTCTTCTTGAATTCAGTTCTGTCTAACAGGTATTCTGTCTAAAAATTCTCCTCAGCTCGTTCTGACTCTTCCCTTTGTCCTTAGCACTTAGATATCTTTCACATGTTAAACAGTTCATCACAATTTCACACATAAATTCAAATCGTAAGTTGAAGTAGAAGTTTACAGCTGAGAATGTTTCCATGCATATCCGTTAGGAGTAATTATTTAGCTAAACTTTCATCACCTGTCACAGCTCCACATGTTCGTAGAGAGTTAAAAACCATAACTAAGTTATTAGCGAAGTTATATATAGATGAGCCCAGTCAATATTTTATCTTCTGTCCAAGCACTTATAATAAATCCTTAGTTCCCTTTTTATGACATTTGATTAATGGTTTTACAACCTCTTAGGTTGTGCTCTGAGTAGTAGAAGCCATTAAAGGTGACACAATGGGAGACTGGCAGAGTTCTCATTGCAGTTTTGACTATCAGAAAAGGTCCTAATAGCAATCCCACTATAAAAGAGCTTAATAAATACTGATATAATTTTAGGAATTCTTACAGGAGGATCATAAAGAATTGAGAAGTCATCTATTTGTCTATATAGTGTCACCATAAGACAGTACATCTTCATAGTCTGTAGAGGTCTGCTCAAAGGGGAGGAGGGCTTTAATACCTACTGATTGTCATATATAACATTGTAATAGTAACAGGAAAAGCATATTAATAGCAGGAATCTTTGCTAAAATGATTTTCTCCTGGGCCTTACCTACTTGAATTCTATCAAAGATGTTAATCTAAGGTGGTTATCTTAGGAAGATCACCTGCTAGTTATTAGCTTTGATCTCTAATGGCCCTTGACAAATTGGACTTTGTGGAGCATTTAAGATCCAACTATATCCGCTTATGATAGTGCACACCTGTAAATCCCACACTGGGGAGGTTGAGGCAGGAGGAGGATTAGGATTTTAAGTTCATCCTCAATTACAGAGCAAGCTGGAAGATATCCAGAGGTATATGAGGCTTTGTCTCAAAAGGAAAGAGTAGAGGAGGGAGGGAGAGAGGGAGGGAATGAGGGAGAGAGAGAGAGAGAGAGAGAGAGAGAGAGAGAGAGAGAGAGAGAGAGAGGTGGGAGGGGAGATCCAAGAACAGTAGGTACCCAGGAAGTGCATTCCCAAGAGGTAAGGAAGCCTTGATCTTGAGGTAGCATCTCTGCTGACCCATATCACTCACTCTGCAGCCATCCTCTATCACACAGGGCTTTTACCTTGATAATTTAATATAAATACCTATAAAAATATTTGACATTGTTTTATTGCAAACCATTGAGTGGTTCCTCATTCCACATCAGCATATTCTTCACTTCTGAGAGCCTATGGTAATCCTAAAATCCTATATAAATATTGTGATTATTTGCATTTTCTTGGGGAGAGGCTACAGTTCTCATCAGATTTGTCAAAGAACTTGTGAGCTTTGGGTGTAGATAATGATACTGAACAGGGTCAGTATCTCCTGCCTGGAGCCAGGTCTTCTCTCTCTGACTGTCCCTAAATCAAACTGGCCCTCTCTGTGTCACACTGGACACTCTGGCAAACTGAATGGATGCCACCTCCCACACTACTGTTCCTTTCCCATGCTGATTTCTCAGCACCATCTGCCCCTTCTCTCCATCCCCTACACCCCCTCACATGTCTTGTTGATGCCTCTTGCCACCTTCTTCCTTCTAGCTCAGCATGCTCCTCATCTTTTCCATAGATGTCCTCCCTCAGCCCATTCTGACCTCCTGTCTTTCCTAGCTCTTGCCCATCCCATGAAATTATCTGTCTACACTCTGTCCTTTCTACCTGACTGTCATCCCTTCACAGAAGTGACACTTAATGTCTCCCTAGAACCTAGCTCAGCACCTGCAAGGGCAGATGGACTTCAAGGAAAGGCTCCTCTTGGGCTGACTAATGAGAAAGCCTCTTGCCTTCTGTTCTTCTACTCATAGGAAAACAGAGAGGAATACTTCCTGGCCAGCACATTACCTCACAATGACTTGTTTTAGAAGATGAAACACCCACTGTATAAAGCTTAACAAGTTTAACAAAATAGTGTGTGGCATAAAAACTGGAAAGACAATCCTGTTTAGGGGAGGGCTCTTCTCCAGGAGCCAAAGCATTAGACTGACTTTATCAGACAGTTAGGTGTCAGTGAGCTTTCATTAACCTTGAAAAAAATGGTGCATCTGTAATGTGTTCCATTTTATAAAGTGGTGGGTTACTGTACTACTGTGATCATGAAAATACATTAAAATGGGGCCTAATGATGGGGCTCAGCTGAATTCACTACTCTAAATGTGGTGGGACCTGGGAGAATGGAGCTGATAAATGAGGAAGACTACAGTCTCATGAAATAACCAACGTTATTCAGAGTTTCAGACAATGTATTCTCTGAGGGTTTAGGAAGGTTATCTGAATTAGGTTCCCATGAGTTTAAGCTGGATACAAGCAAAGGGATAAGCCACATGTGACAAAATAATGTTTTTTTGTGAACAGACATATGAAGGAGAGTTTAAGGATTTAATTGAATAGCAACAGCAAACAACAATGAATAATCTCATTATAACAAACTCATTCCTGATACATCTGGGAGGACCACGAACCCTCATTCCTAGAATAATTCTATGCTTTCAAGAAACTGAGGTCACAAGACTCCTGTCTGGTATTCTTGGAGAGTTCTCACAAGCACTTAAAATTCTCCTCACACAACTTCCTTCCTGGAGCCTGTTCTGAGAAGCTGGTATGCCCGAAGGCCTGGGTTCAGTCCCCGTCAGTCCATACAGGAGGCATAGAAGCCTCTGGAGAAAAGCAGAGGAAGGAGGGTCAGACACTTGATGCCAGCCTTAGCTGCAGAGACAGTTCCAGACCAACCTTGAATATATAAGACTCTGTCAAAAATGAAATAAATAGTATAGCATAAAATAACCAATCTTAATACTCTCCATCTTTGCCTCTGACTGCACAGGAGTCCTAAGTTCTCATTATCTTTAACTCATACAGGAGTTACAGAAAGTCAGGTGTTCAGATCTTTCTAAATGGTCTCATGGATTTAGGACCATGAATATGAGATGCATTTTCAGTCATTAATGCTTTCTCTTTGTCTGCTCTTTGTCAAGGTAAGAGGCCCAGGTTGACAGACAATTACCCCTGTATTGGTTGTGCGCAACGCATATTGACAGATAGCCCAGACCTGGAGCCTATTCTGAAACACGCCATCGAACATTTCAACAACAACACAGATCACAGCCACCTCTTTGCTCTCAAAGAAGTAAAAAGTGCCCACAGACAGGTTTGTTTTTCAATTGTTCATGACATGTGACGTGGTTAAAAATCTGTTAGATTGGCATTTTGTCACCTAAATTGAACCATTGGCAGGAGGAACCTCCCTGGCCACATACTGGCACAGAACTTGAGTGCCCTGTGTGTCATGAGAATAACTCTTAAGGCAAGGAGCTTCTCAGGGGTCCAAGTGAGTTGCTAGATACATGAAAAGGAAAGGTAAACTCACACACACCCATTCCCTCAGCATTGCATGTTTTCCTCCCAGAAATGGAAAAATGGATGTCATTCTGGCTTTAAGGTTTTATCAGATCTATATTCTTACCTTTTGTCATTAATTGAAAATGGCATCAAAATATTAAATTGTCCATAAAAAGGTGGACGTGGCTTTCTGGGTATGCCCTAAATTATACTGTTCACTTCTTTCTTGTGGTGTGCAGTGGAAATATCTAGTAACCTGATCATTTCTTTGTTTGTTTTGTTTGTTTAAGGCAGGGTCTTAAAACAGTCCTGGCTACCTTGGAACTCACTCTGTAAACCAAGCTAGTCTCAATCAAACTGAGACCTTCCTACTTCTGCCTCTGATGCTGGGATTAGAGGCTTTGACCACCAGACCTAGTTTGGGATCAGATCTTTTATTTGCTCCTTCATCACGGCTTTTCTGAGAGCTCATCTGGTCCTTTGAAGTTCAGTTTCTTAAGAATCCCTCAATTTAGAGAGTAACAATCTCTACTTTTAGTTCAACTTGTTCCTGGGTGAGATGTGCATGTTACCCACCTGTGTTCACGTACAGCAGTGATCATAGGGATGGTTGTGAACATGGCCACAGATGGTGGGAAGGGGATGCCAGGAACAAAGCAGAAGAACCTCACTACTGCTGATCTGTAACCAGAGGGCTCACCAGGAAAGGACACTCCCATTTCAAATTGCTCCTAGCTAGAAAATCATATTGCTTCACAAAACTGGGTGAGATATGTATTCTTGGTAATCTGGGAAAGAAAGATTTCAGGGTCTTTGAAGATATAAATATATATGTGATATGTATATGATATATGATATATGTCTTAGTCAGGGTTTGTATTCCTGCACAAACATCATGACCATGGAGCAAGTTGGGGAGGAAAGGGTTTATTTAGCTTACACTTTCACACTGCTGTTTATCACCAAGGAAGTCAGGACTGGAACTCAAGCAGGTCAGGAAGCAGGAGCTGATGCAGAGGCCATGGAGGGATGTTCCTTACTGGCTTGCTTCCCCCGGCTTGCTCAGCCTGCTCTCTTATAGAACCCAAGACTTCCAGCCCAGGGATGGGACCACCCCTTTGATCACTAATTGAGAAAATGCCCCACAGCTGGATCTCATGGAGGCACTTCCCCAACTGAAGCTCCCTTCTCTGTGATAACACCAGCCTATGTCAAGTTGACACACAAAACTAGCCAGTACAATATATATTATATATACACATATAATATAAATGAATATAGGTTTACATTTAAAGTTACTTGGAAGTGTCATGGGGAGTGTGTTGTATGTGTACATGTGGGTGTCTGTACGTGTGTTTGTCACAATGTTCAATATTTGCTCAGTGATACTATTGCCTAGTAATAATGATGGTTTGTACTTCTTGAGCACTTATATCCAGTCAATGTTTAAAGACACTTATAACTTTTGCTCACTGTGAGTAATGTTCAACCTGAGGTTCAAGTACTCATTCAACCTAATTCATTTCAGGTGGTGGCTGGTATGATTTTTGACATTACCTACTCAATTGTGCAAACAAATTGTTCAAAGGAGCGTTTTTCTGTCCTCCGTGGAGACTGTGTGTCCCTTTCCAACGGTGTAAGTAACAGACTTTTAATGATAGTCTTTTGTATTTTGCTGACTGTTTCCAGGACTGTCAAGCCCTGCGACTTGACACTGAGATGTCATTTAGTAGCTCACACTCATGTCCACCCAGCGTCTTAAGATCTAAGTTGCTGGTCAAGGAATCCACGTGTGTCACACTATGTATTTACATCTTGTCAGGGATTGGGAATAGGATTTGTCATGGTGATGGGTTGTCACATTCTTCTGACCTCCTCCTCCTTCATGTGTGTTCCATGTTCACACAGGGTCCTCTGTGTCCCAGCTTCTTCCTGCAAACTCTCCTGTAGTGTTTCTTCATCCTCCTTCTTTCCTGTCATTCTAATAAATGCATTCTGGGAATCTTCTCCTCTGTGCATGACATCTTGTCATTGAAGTGATGTCAGTGGTTGTTCTGTGGCCAGTGAATGCCAAGGTGACCGAGGAATGAGCCTTCCTGGAATACTATTGTAGATGTTTCTTTAATCTAGTATCTCTGCTTTGACAGTTTTATGTCATGAGGGAAGGTGGGAGTTCTAGAGCACACTTTCCTAATTTTCATGGTAAAACATCTGAGACAAATGCTATATGCATCATTAGGAAATGGTGATGCAATGTACAGCAAACCATAGATTAATACTGCTTCCTGAGCCTTCTGTGACATTAGCAAAGCATTGTAATACGTTAAGGACAAGAAAATAAAAACAGGACACAAATGTACTCACAGGAGCGATGAAGAAAGGAGGATTAGTATTTCAAGATCATCCTTAATTGCACAGTGGATTTGAGGATTATTGGTTTGCAAAGCTACTGTTCCAGAAAGAAAACCAAAAGACATAAATAAATGAAGGAAAATGGGGAGGAAATAAGGAGGCTGAGTGTGGTGACCCACACCTTTCAGCACCCCAGAAACTGCAGATGTCCATGAGTTCAAGACCAGTCTGCTCTACACACCAAGTTCTCAGCCTTCTAGGGCTACACAGAGAGACGATGCAGTCTCAAAATTTGTTTTAGGTTTAAATTTTAAAAAAAGGAAGGAAGGAAGGGAAACTGTGTATACAGAGTGAGTCAAATATACAAGGTAAAATAATATAAGTATAAAAGTGATAGAAAATAAATGTTATACTTCAGAACACTGTTAACCTTCACAAAGAGTTGTAGGTGCTTTTTTTCTGATTTTGCATATCTTTTGGGATTTCTTCAAGATTTCTCAAAAGTTCTGCTTGATCATGCATTGATTTATAGCTACAGAAATTACCACAAACGACTCTACCTTTCCTGATGAAAGGATAATGAATCTTGATTGAAATGAAAGGAAACATGTGAATCTTCTGCCCTTTAAGGGCTTAGTATGCAGATCATAATCAAAATCCCTGAACTCAACACCACAAGACAGACCACTTCTAAAATGGGCAAAGGATTGAACAGATACTTCCAGACTTGCAGGTAGCCAATAAGCACAAGAGGAGATACACAGGACCACCAGCCATCAGGCAATGCAAATGCATGCCGAATGGTCTTAACACCCCAGAGGGATTCATGCATATTCCCTTCATGTTTATCGTTTATAGGATAGTTGTAGGAATTTTTCAGTCACTTTTTTTTAAAGTTATGATTATTTTATTTATTTGTTTTTTTACATTTATTTACTGCAAGTATATGGGCTTTTTGCCTATGTGTATTGCCACCCCCACTCATCTACTCCAGTTAGTCTCCAATATCAGGGGTAAAAGCCTGATCGAGGACAAGAGGCATTATGACTTCAAAGGGAGTTTGTGCCTCCTCGGTATTCAGTCAGTCGTGGCGTCCCCTAACTCAGAGGTAGCCCAGATATGTCCTTGCAAACTCGCTAGGTGCCCATCAAGATATGATTTATTAATAGCTAGACAAAATTGGACATTACTCTCTGACCTTTACCAATGTTCCAACATCTTAGCCAAACCCTGGCTTAGAATTTCATAAAGAATGTTACTCATCCAAACTAAATGCCTTTGGCATTGTGGATAGGGCATTGAAGCTTACAGAATGGGAGACTTATCCCAAGGTCAGGTCAAGAATTAGCAAGAGACTCATCTCTACTAGCATTAAAATTCAGTATTTTATAGCTAAATATATTTTAGTTTTTCAATCAATAATTGAGTTAATGTGCTTATTTTACTGAAACATTTTCATAAGTATGCTAGAGATTTATGGGTTGAATTTATGGATGAGTAATTACATTCTTTAGTCATGCTTTTCTTTGTGTGTGTGGCATATGCATGTATGCATATGTGTGTGTGTGCTCACCTGTGCAGATACATGTGAAGGCCATACGCTCAGCTGCCTCTAAAACAAAACAAAGCCAAAGTTGAAGCCAGGGAGGAGATATCACAGTCAGTAAAGGGCTTGTCTTTGCATCTCTCTCTCCCATGCAGACATCTATAATCCAAGCACAGGGAGACAGAGACAGGACTCCTGGGCTCACTTGGCAGCAGCCTACTGGAATCGAGCTCAGGGTTCAGTGAGAGATCCTGTCTTATAAAGTGTGGTGGACAGTCTGGAGAGGTGGCACTATAATTACAGGGAAGCCCAGCTCCTTCTGAGGACTTGAGTTTGGCTATCAGCACCCACTTCCCACATCTGGAACCTCCTGTAACTCTAGCTCTAAGAGATTCAACATCCTTTTTTAGCTTCCATGGGCACCTGCACTTGTGTGGGTGTACACATGCACACACACACACACACACACACACACACACACACTGAGTAACCCACTTACTTAGGCATTTCCTGTGCAGTGGACCATCCTATTTCCTCACCCTCTGTGTTTCCTCCTCACCATGGCTACCATGGCTGTCTATGTTTCTCATTTTCTCCTTTGCTTTCAACGTTTCTTCCTTTTTCTTCCTTTATCTGATGCAATGATTTGTAAAGTAGACATACTGTCTTTTACTTTTGCTAGTCGTTTACTTTCACGATGACTTCTGTTTATGATTTTGAACCACCAGGATGATGGTGAATGTAGAAGTAATGCCTTCGTGGATATTGATAACACAATTGCCGACTTCTCACAGACCTGTAACCTTAAACCAGGTGAGAAAGCACACATGGAGACATGGGAAGTGGTGGGGCCTCCTGCACTGTGTCTGTTTAGGGACTCCAAGCTGGCCACTGGAGAATCATTCCTTTATGTTCACAATCACTTTCCTCAAAGTTAGATATTTCTCTATAGTTTACATCAAAAATGGGAAATTTTAAACTGGGCGTGATATTACACACCTATAACCATGTCAGTCAGGAAACTGAAGCAGATGGATCAGAAGTTCTAAGTCAACCGCTACATGCAGAATTCAAGGCTGGCTTGGGACACATAAGATCCTGTATCAGGGTGTAACAATTAAAGCAGTTATAGCATATGGATGAACATGGGCAAACACACTATCCAAAACATCTGATCTTCCGGAGAACAAGGAGAAGTGATTGACTCAGGGCCAATATTTCCTTAATCCTGTTCTGCTTATCTCACACCCTGTATAAATGAGAATGCAGAAGTTGTGTGTGACAGGAACAAGGTTAGACTACATGTTGGGTGTACCTATTGACTTTAAATCTGATTTTTTTCAGGAGAGAAAGAACCACTTCCCAAGAATTGCCCTGGCTGCCCCAGGGACATACCTGTAGACAGCCCGGAGCTGAAGGAGGTGCTTGGTCATTCCATTGCACAGCTAAATGCAGAGAATAACCATACTTTCTATTTCAAGATTGACACCGTGACAAAAGCAACATCACAGGTCTGTACATAGGAAGATGGGAGTTTGTAGCCTATGTATAGATCAATTGGTAATGTGATCCCTGATCTTGCATAGATCAATTGGTAATGTGATCCCTGATCTTGGCTCTGGTTGGGGAAACAGTATTTGGCAACAGGATTTGGTGGTTTAAATTCCAAATCCCAACTGTGCTACATGCTTGAGTGTCTTGGACAAGTATCTTTGAAATGCATTGTTTTCATTAGGTACTGGTGGTGTACACTTTTAATCCCATCATTTGGGAGGCAGAGGTAGGTGGATCTCTGATTTTGAGGCCAGCCTAGTCTACAAAGTGAGTTCCAGGACAGCCAGGACTACACAGAGAAACCCTGTCTCAAAAAACAAACAAGGAGGGTGGCAAACTCTCTGACAACCCAGTCTCATCTCTCATAGAAACAGCTTGTGCTGTGTTTTATGGTGCACACCTGTAATCCAAGCTCTTAGAAGCTGAGACAGAATTGCCACAAAGCCACAAATTCTAAGTCACTTTGGACTACACTTATCAAGATCCTGTCTTCACACACACACACACACACACACACACACACACAAACACACACACACACACAGAGAGAGAGAGAGAGAGAGAGAGAAAAGAGAGAGAGAGAGAGAGAGAGAGAGAGAGAGAGAGAGAGAGAGAGCCTTCACTCTTGTTGCATGTTTTTTCTCCCTTTGCTCCCTCTGCTCTGGATGCCCTCTATCAATAAAGGCTGTTTGCCTTTATCTTGAGTCAGAGGATCAGCTCTACCTCACCCTATCCTTGATGACTCTTTGTAGCTGTTAAAATCTCATCCCTTGTGGCACCATCTGTAAAATGAGTATAGCTGTATTAGAAAAGTGAAAATCTCTAACAGCTCTGGCATGTATAATCAGAATGTTAAAGGACATATTCCTACTCTAAAGACTAGCTTCCCTGGATAAGCTTAATTAAGCTAAACTAAACTAAGGTAAGCTAAGCTAAGCTGAGCGTAGATAAGAACAGTTATCAAGACAGAAGCAAGCTGCTGCGGAGGCTGACGTGATCTTCTAAATCTAGTAAGAAATAGGCTTAGTAGTTGTATTTCTAGGAATCTAACAAGAGCCCTCATATGCACCCATAGTCATTGTCACTTTGATTTTAAGAGCAAAAGACAAGGTAAACTGTCCAACTGATCAGCGGGGCCAGTGATGGCTCAGTTGATAAAGGCATTGTCTACACTGGCCTAATGGCTTGAATCCTCTCCCTGGACAGGAGAAAACCGATTCCACAAAGTTGTCCTCTGACTTCCGACGCATGCCATGGCAGGTACTCCCCCCCCCCCCCCCCACCACCAACCCCCCCCCCCCCACACACACACACACAAATGCCTACTACTAATAATACCAAGATACACAATACGGGAATGTGTAAATGAAGCCGAGTAGATCCTTACCTTCCACACCACCTCCAGTAGGATCTGTGTGACAAGTTCCACAGACTGAGGCAGTTGATCTCAAAAGGGGGAGGAGGCCTCCTGGAACCGGTTGAGGAACTCTTCGCCAGAGAAAAATT
>JADRCD010229958.1:0-18134 GCA_019843815.1 Montemys delectorum | reverse complement strand
TTATTTATTTATTTATTTATTTATTTATTTATTTATTTATTTGACAGCTCTTTCACTGAGACTGAAATTCATTGATCTGGCTAAGCTGCCTTGACTGCTTTCCACTATTTATTTATTTATTTATTTACGTACTTATTTATTTGACAGCTCTTTCACTGAGACTGAAATTCATTGATCTGGCTAAGCTGCCGACAGAGAGCTCCCACCCACTCCCCTCTCCCCACACCCTCCCTCTAGTGCTGAGGTTACAGGTACATTATAGTGTGCCAGCTCTTTTTACACGTGGATGCTAAGGTCTAAACTCGGGTCGTCATGGCTGTGCAGGACACACTTTATGAACTGAACTATCTCCCCAGCTCTCAAAAAGTAGGTTTTTAAAAACTGTTTGGGGTTGAACAGATGGTTCAGCAGGTAAGAGCACTGGCTGCTCTTGCAGAGGCCCCAGCTTCAACATCCAACACATACAGCAGAACACAATGTCCATAACTCTAGTTCCAGAGATCTGATGCCTCCTTCTGGCCTCCTCCGCACTAGTTACACACATGGTGCACAGGCAAAACACCCTTACACATTAAATGAATAAATATTTTTAATTTTTATGCATAATGTATAACATATAAAGATATAAAGACATTTATATATTATATATAAATTATATATATTATTTATGTCTATATTATATGTTATATTGCTTATATTATTATTTATATATGATATAATTATACCACACATAATATATGCAATAATAAATAATGCAATAATTAATATATGTTATTATAATGGTATACAATAATATAAAATCTAGGTTATTGTTCTATTAATAAACAATTTTCCTTTCTTCCAAGAATGGAGGTTTGGGGTTTTACCAAAAGGAGGTTTGGTTTGATAACTACAAGGTTCCTTCTATTTAAGGTTGTCAGGTGCATTGGGAAATCCTTTGAGCCAGGTTAGGAGTGAAGACCACAGATCGCTCTCACCTGCTCCTTTTGCGTGTACCACTCTCTCAGGAATCCGCTCTCTGTCAAAGTGTGCCATCTCGTCAGTGAAAACCACATCCTGAACGAGGAGGGGCCCTCGGGACCCCGCAGTCATGATATTAAGTTTATCTCCTATTGGGTTCCCGCCTCCGGTGGTCAGGACATCGGGTCTCTATATGAACATGAAGGGAAAAGTACAGGAGTCAGTCCCGCTGAACCCTTCACTAACACCGGCATACCTGGCAGCGTTTACACCTACCTCCTGTTCTTAAATTTCCTGTGTGCAGCCGGGCAGTGGTGGTGCACGCCTTTAATCCCAGCACTTGGGAGGCAGAGGCAGGTGGATTTCTGAGTTCGAGGTCAGCCTGGTCTACAGAGTAAGTTCCAGGACAGCCAGAGCTATACAGAGAAATCCTATCTCCAAACCCCTCCCCCCCCCCCAAATAATTTCCTGTGTGCTAAGAGCTGAAATACTAAATCAACTCTCAGAAATCCTTGTCACACCTCAACAGCAATTTCCAAGACACTTCTTCTAGGAAGTAGAGGTGACTAATGTCTGCTACCTGGCTCAGCTGCTCCTAGAGATGGGCGATGGATTCCACATGTGAGAGCCCAGATAGGTACCCCTCAAAAGAGAACATATGTGCTTGATAACCAATGTCAAAACTAACAGCAAACAGTTGGTCTTCAAAGAATCCACGCCAGCTAGTGCTTCTCCTGGGCTGAAGTTTGTCATGCAGTGGATTTCAGACAAAATAATCATAGGGACACCATGACAGGGACATTCAGACGTAGTGCTATGGACAGACACTCATTTCTCTCAAGCTATGCGTGGTATCTCTTTGCAATTTAAAAACAAACAAAAGAAATGCCTTTCTTTTGGCTAAAAAGAATTGTTTCTGAGAAGATAGGTTGAACTACTAATGTTCTATACATGGAAGAACACTGCGGGAATTTGTAAAACTCATAAACAAGACTCTCACACAAGTGCTCTGTCACTTGATCATAAGCTTCCTAAATCATTAACAGATTTCCTCACATGGCCTCAGGGCATACAACTGCCTCCAAAACAAACATGATAAGAAAGGCTTCAAGAGGCTGCAGTTCAGAAAAGAGCCCAGGGGCAAAGACTGAAAAAGATTGCCCAACTTCAGGGCAGCATTGGACAGAGGGCTAACATAGGATCCATCAGCAATATGGTCTTAGATGAAAACACTACAGTACAAGTAGGTCTTATCCAATGGTCAAGCACTTTTCTCCTGTGCATATGTGGGGGGGGGGCGTGTTTGGTGTGTTATGTGTGTGTGTGTATGTGTGGTATGAGCGCCTTTGTGCATGCAAGTTCCCATGTGTGAGAGCATGTATGTGAGTCAGGTGCACACATGTAAGCATGTGAAGTTCAAAGTTGCTTTAAGCTTCTTCCCTGATCTCCATTTTATTTACTATGGCAGGTCTCTCAGCTGAACCCAGATCTCACTGATCAACAAGTGTAGCTAGCCAGCTTGCCCCAGAGAGCCCATCTCTGCCTCCTGCGACTATAGACGTCAGCTGCCTTACCTGCTCAGCTTTTACATCGGGTCTGAGGATCATAACCCTCATGACAAATGCTTTACCGCTGGGCCATCTCTCTGGTCCTTAGGTAACTTTGGACAGAGGATGAATATCAAACTTGTAACTGTTGTTACAATGTTGTTATTATAATTTTTAACTTAGCAAAACATCACTTTAAAAACAATTTTTTTTAGCCAGGCAGTGGTGGTGCACGCCTTTAATCCCAGCACTTGGGAGGCAGAGGCAGGCAGATTTCTGAGTTCCAGCCTGGTCTACAGAGTGAGTTCCAGGACAGCCAAGGCTACTCAGAGAAATCCAGTCTCAAAAAACCAAAAAAAAAAAAAATCTAATTTTTTTAAAAACTGATGTTACCTAAGTCCTTTTCCTATTTGCGTACACACACACACACACACTCACGTGCGCATCAGAAGATTCAGGATTCAGTTTTCTCCTTCTACCACGTGGATCCTAGGAATCAAGCTCAGTCGTCAGGCTGGATGACAAGGACCTTTACCTGGTGACTCATCACACGGGACCCAGAAGCAAATATTCTTTAAAATGAACTTTTTAAAAGACATATTTCTGCTGCTGGACAATTTTAAGAGCTAGCTCTGAGAAGGTAGCATTTGTAGTGGCTCTTAACATGTTGACATCTGGCCAATAGCTACTCTCCACCACTAGCTGTCTGCCATGCTTCTCCTAAAATACTTCCTGCTACAACCATACTATTTCCAAGGCACCAAATAGCCCAATGGGTAAAGACACTTGCTGCCAAGTCTGACAACTGTGTTCATTCCCTGGACGCATGAGGTGGAAGGAAAGACTTCTACAAACATATAAATAAATAAACAAGCAAACAAACAAATAATACTTTAAAGAACTAGGAACTAAACAGAAAACTGCTCTCTACTAAGGACCCACAGCCACCACCCTTGGCTGGGACCAGATCAGTACACTGCTGAAACCTCATCAGAGAAGCTGTTTCTAGCAACAGATAACAGGGACCCACAGCTGGAAAACATGTAGAGTGAGACTTTGGAATGCTCGCTGCTAAAGAGGATGTCTCTATCAAACCCCTCCCCTCAAGGCTCAAGATCTATGCGGGAAGAGGAAGAAGGAAGACAGTGAGAGCTAGAGGCTGTGTAATCCCAACACAACAGTATTTCCAGAATAAACAGGGCAGAGCCACACAGAACTGGAACAGAAGGCACAAGACCTGCACAGTTCAAACCAGACAAAACTCTCAGCTCAGGGATGGGAGGGGGCACAAGCTCCACCTCCAGATGAGGGGCTATTTTCACTTGACAGCTGCTGGGCGGGGTAAAATCAGTCGTCTTTAACAGAGTGACACAGTACATCAACTACAACTCAGGGCAGACTAGACGCCAACACAAAATGAACTCCATGGGCCGTTGCTGTTTTCTGGGTTTTTTGTTTTGTTTGTGTCTCTTCGCAGTTTTGAGTTTGTGTCTGACTTCTGGGTTTTTTGTTGGGTTTGCTTTGTGTTGGTTTTTGCTTTTGTTTTTAAGAGAAAGAATATGGAGTTGAGTGACTGGATCAGGGACAAGTTGGAGAGGTAAGAATAGGACCAAAATATGTTCTATGAAAAACACAATTTTAAAGAAAGAAAATGTGGAAGGAATTTGTCTGTAAAGAAGACAGAGTCTTAAGTGACAGTCACAAAATGGCATATGCAAACCTCACTGGCACCTGGATCTGAAAACAGTCTGGAGAGAGCCAGACAGTCCAGGTCAGGGCTCTCACAGCCTCCCCCAGGCTCCACGTGACTTTCCAGGACTCCCCGGATGCCCCAATTACTCATAGTCATGGCTATCTGGTCATAAAGCGAGTTTGGCCAAGAGAAGAGGCACATGAAGTACAAGGTCCTCTCCCACAGGCCACATCTTCTTCAGCAGCAGGTATGGGCACACACGTGAAATTATGCCCTTAGAGGCTTGGTACCCAGGTTCTCCATCGAGGGCCAGGAGCACAGGCACTCTTAGCCTCCCCGAAGGACAGCAGGTGGCCAGCACAAACACATACATCACTGGCACAGCTTAAGCTCTGATATCTGATGGTGGGAAACCTTTGAAAGTGGGCGTGTAGATCTTTCTGGAGATGGTAGTCTTGGGCGGACCACAGAGGGACAATCAGGAAACTGAGCACACTGGCAAGATATTGGCTCTTTGGGGGGATGGGTGCCTGGCACAGTGGTTCTACTGAGTCCTTCCTTATTTTCTAGATGTACACACTGAAATATTTACTGGTGAAATGACTCTAGGTCTGAAATGAAATGTAGGGGTCACAGGCGAGGCATAAACAAAACAACACCGTCATTGTTTTTTGTTTGTTTGTTTGTTTTTGGTTTTTCGAGACAGGGTTTCTCTGTATAGCCCTGGCTGTCCTGAAGCTCATTTTGTAGACCAGGCTGGCCTCGAACTCAGAAATCTGCCTGCTTCTGCCTCCCAAGTGCTGGGATCAAAGGTGTGCACCACCACTGCCTGGCTAACACCGTCATTGTAACTTGAAGCACTGAGAAGCTCAGCACGCTGGCCCTCTCCTCCAGCACTGGCTTGACATCTTCCATCTTGTAGGGCTTGGGGTGTGGAAAGGGGTGTGGGAGAGGAGTTTCAGTGAAGACTCAAAGGGGAAAAAATGTTCAATAAAAGGAATATGGGAGAGTTGTTATATAAAAGCAGAGAAAGGGTAGGGAGGGTGCTTCAATAATGCCGCTATGTCCCTGTGAACCCCCACTATGCTCCGTTGGAGTTTCCTGTGCTAACATGTTTACTCCAGGCCATATATATAAGTATAAATCATATATATCTATTAAGCAACTGTTCTGCTTAGAAACACCGCTTCCTACTCAGGCTTGTTCTCACCAAGAAATATTTAAAAACTCAACTTTCATGTGGACCAGGTAATCCTAAATTCTGAATTTGGTCTCTTATATCATCTCTTAAGTAACAACAGGAAGGGGGTGGTGGCACAAGCCTTTAATCTCAGCCCTCAGGAGGCAGAGGCAGGCAGATCTCTGTGAGTACAAGGGCAGCCTGGTCTATGTAGCAAGTTCCAAGACAGCCAAGGCTATATAGAGAGACCCTGTCTTAAAAAAACAAAAACCAGCCAGGCAGTGGTGGCACACGCCTTTAATCCCAGCACTTGGGAGGCAGAGAGAGGCGGATTTCTGAGTTTGAGGCCAGCCTGGTCTACAGAGGCCAGGACAGCCAGGACTATACAGAGAAACTCTGTCTCGAAAAACCAAAAAATAAAAAAATAAAAAATAAAAACTTCAAGCACTGTATTAGCACTTACACCTGGGGATGGGTTCTCAAGAACAAAATAAACACTGGGACATGTTCTGACAGCCTTCAAGATGGGGACCTGGGCTTGGCCAGACATGGTAGCACAGCACTCAGGTTGAGAGGTAGGAGGTACAAGGCCAAACTGGACTTTATAGTGAGTTCTAGGTGAGCCACGCGTAGTCTCAGAATAATAATAATAATGAAAATCTTTAATTTTTTTTTTTAAAATTTAACACTAGATAAGTATGCTTTCTGGACCACAGCTAAGACTTCACACAAGAATATTCTATCTTGTAAACTGACTCATCCTGGTTAAACTGCCAACTGCCTTGACCAGTAAGTCAATGCGTATTCAAGAGGTAAAAATGAGTTTTCATTCTGCTGTATTCATTGTCTAAACCATACCGTGTGGACCACCAACAGTACTCAATAAGGAACTAAATAAGATGAAAATATGGAATAAGTAACTATTTGATAAAATGTTAAGCAATATATCATATGAGCAGTGAAATCTAAGAGTAGAAAAACATGAAACTAAGTGTGTGTGTATGTGTGTGTGTTTTACATGTGTGTAATCAGTACCCATGAATGTAGGTCCATTTGTATGCATGTGTGTATGAAAGCCAGAATGTATTCCTCCATGGCTCTCTACCTTATTCACTGAAGCAGGGTCTCTCACTTGAGCCCAGAGCTCACCAATTCAACTAGTCTGGCTAGCCAGCTCAATCCGGGGAGTCTCGTCTCCCTCCTAGCATTTATGTGGATGCTGGGAATCCGTACTCCAGTCCTCATACTTACAGAGCAAGCACCAAGCCACCTCCCCAGCACTGATGTATGTGCTCTGTAAAGGGAATAAATGGAAACTGCTAGAATGAAACAATTACTGAGCTGTCTCCACAGCATCGTAACTGCTACTCTATCTGCAGCCATTATGGCCTGTTAATCTGAATATGAACATAGGCTCTCTAAAGAACGCTGTATTTATTTTGGAATAACAGAATCACAACATGGAATAGTAGTCTTGGTGTTTTCAAAGGGTACAAACTATATAAAAGAAAAAGGGAGAGTGGCTGTATAAGTCACTGTGAAACAATATTCTTCAGCTGTCAGGATCAGGAAACAAGGGTAGCAATGGTCCAGGGTTGAACATCCATTTGTCAGACAGATGTTCTTACAGAAGATTTTCTGTGGAAGCGCCTTTGTGTGGGTTGGGGTTAAGTCAACTCTTCTGTCTGTGATTCTTACCAAGCAAATATGCGTGAGGTCTCGCCTTCACAATCTCTGGGCTTCATTATGATTTTTGGTTGCCATTACTAAGGGTTGACACAAGCAGCTCCATTTTGACTCTGATACTATCCATAGGACTTACACTAAGATCACACAGAGTCGGTGCTCAATAACTGTAGATCGGGAGGGCCAAGGGCAGAAGGAAATAGCAAGGGATTCTAAGAGAACCAATGGATCATTGTTAATTCCAGGAAATTTTTTCCCTCTGGAGAAAAATTATAAATGTCAGGTTACACACTCGTCAAGCCAGGCCTCCAAGGACAGACTGAATAAAGTCACTCAGTTACACACAGGAGAAACTTTTGTCAAGCAAGGCTATACTATCTTATTTGTATGTAAGTAAACAGGTCACAGTAGTTGCTAATAGTTCTCAAGCATTCACTTTTACTGCTTCATAACCAAAACACAGCTGCTAGTTTTCAATAGTTACAAACATTTAGAATAATCTTGAATAAAGATCAAAGTTACCAAGAGCACAAAACAGCAACTGCAAAAGAGGGTTTTCTCTCTTGAAACCAGATCAAAATTTTGTTAGCACCATGACTGGTCTAGTACCAGTTTTCAAAAGGCAGAGAACAGAGGGAGAACCTGGGGAGAAAGGCTTAAGAACTGAAGGGCAGTCATCTACAGATGGAAGAGATTCCTTTGTTATTAGAAGCGGCAGGGTTAGGGTAATTTTAAAAAAGGAAACTAATAACAAAACTGATAACCGTGGATTTATATTTTCTGATTCCCACTTTACAATCAGCTCTTGCTTTCTAACCTGGAGAGAAAACCCAGCCTAGACCTTGGCTAAGACTTAGAAAAATGTGACTCCCTTGACCATGTCTCTCCTGCTGACACACCGTGACTTAGCAGTTCCACTCCTCCTGCTTGCATGAGACAAGGGAGCTCATCCAGGTTACTTCAGCTTCTCCCTCTCCACTCCTCTCCCCCGCCCTCACATTGGCTCTGTGCCATCAGCATGCTCATTATCAGAGTTAACCTCAAAAAACTTACATTCTCTTATAGAAAACTCACTGGCAAGACAGGCAGGCTAAGAGCCCATAACAAGGGACAGAACAGGGTCAGGACTCTGATGTTCAGAGTCTCCAGTGAGCAGAGGTGACTATTTATTAAACCTGGAACTCCCAAAGGAAGAACCCATGTGGTCTGAGCAGTGGGCAACAAAACTCCTATTTCAGTTCCATGCAAACTTCTGAGGATACCTGCAGAATCATCTCTTTAATATATTTTTGAGAGGAAGAGAGGGCTTTTTTTTAGGTGGGCCTAAGTCGAGCCCTTGAAGACACTGGATTCAGTGCTCAATAATCAATGTTCACAAAGCTCCCAGTTCAGTTGTCAGCAATATCTGCCCACAAGAAGACTCCATTTTGTAAATTGCTCTCACAGAGATCAACACGCTGGTTCTGATGCCAAAGAAGGATCCAGCCAACTTGGCGAGGGACATCTGGTTTTTAGGCGAGGAGATTACAGAATGCTGGCATTTCCAACATTAACAGCCTCAGTAAAAGTTTAAAAAAAAAAAAGGATATTTAATGTCATAAAAAATATAACTAAGTCTTCAAAAAGTATCTGTTGACTCATCACATAAAGAGAAAATACATGGATAGCTTTCCAGGAAATATGAAATGTGTATCTTAGACAACATAATAATGGGACTTCCTAGACACACAGATAGACCACAGTTCCCAGATTCCCCTATACCACCCCGTAACAGAGATCCAGCTAAGGCAACAAGAATAGAAGTGAACCTGATCCCAAATCTTCTCAAATACCCTTCTCCATACACTTAACATTTCTGTGGCTGGATACTGATGCCTCAAGTACTTTAGTGGGGGTTGTTACTTACTTATAAATACTTAATAAATAAATGTGTGTTACTGTCTTCAAGTATGCATAAGCACGGTGAAGGTACAGTGTCCGCAGAGGCCAGAAGCAAGTGTCAGCTCCCTGTAACTAGAGTTACAGACCATTTTGAGCCACCATATGGGTGCTGGTAACCCAGTGCCAGAGAAGCAAGTGTTCTTACCTAGTGAGCCATCTCTCCAGCCCCTGCTTCAAGTACTCAAAACCTTGTGCTAACCCACCGGAAGCTTCCTTCAGCGGAGGCCCTCAGTAACTATAAGGGACAAAACATCTCTGTTTCTTTCAACCTCAAACCACTCTGAACCATACAAAAAAGAGAGACATTTCTGATGTGTTTATGCCACTTTGTATGCTGGACACCGTGATTACAGCATTTAGCCTGCACAAGACAGAACTTAAAATGAGGGCCACGAATCAATGGTGAAAAGACAAGCAATGCAAGTTTAAAAAGGATGAAAGAGACACCAATAGGTTACACTGGAGCTGATACTTAGCAGGCATCTAAGAGGATGCTCAACATCTCCAGTCCATTACTGCAAAGCAAATTAAAACCACAGAGAGCAATGACTGACTAAAGGTCTGGCAAGACCAAAAGCTGATAGGAAGCAAGGCACCCAGAACTTCCATGTTGTTGACAGACGTGTAAAATGGTACAACCTCTCTGGAAGATGACTGTGCAGTTTGCTCCTAAATCAGACATTGGCCCTACAACCCAGTAAATCCTATAATCCCAGTAATTTGGGGTTTTGTCTTATTTATTAGGACAGGATTCATGCCATGAAACTCGGGCTGACTTCAAACTGGTGATCCACCTGCCTCATCCCTAGAACTGGAATCACAGGTGTGTGCCAGCACATCCAGCTATGAAAAATCAGAGTGTGGGTATATAAAATGACCTTGCACTCTGGTATAAGAGTTTTCGTATCAGACTGGAGAGGTAGCTCAGCAGTTAAGAGCACTGGCTGCTCTTCCAGAGATCCTGAGTTCAATTCCCAGTGGCTCACAACCATCTGTAATGGGATCCAATGCCCTCTTCTGGTAAGTCTGAGATCAGCTACAGAATACTGATATACATAAAATAAATAAATTTTTAAAAAAGAGTTTCTATGTCAACTTTATTCATAATAATCCAAACTTGGAAATAACCCAGGTGCCCAGCAATAGTATAAAGAAACAGTGGTCTAATCTCGTAACAAAGTACTACACGGTGTGGAAAAATCTAACTGCTGATACACGGTACAAGAAAGCATTTTCACTGAACAACAGAAAGAGCTTTATACAAAACCCCATAAATCAACGGTTAAATCATTCAGAACAATGATTTCCATTGGACACACTGAAGTCTCTGTCTCTCTCTGTCTCTGTCTCTGTCTCTGTCTCTCTCTCTGTGTGTGTGTGTGTGTGTGTGTGTGTGTGTGTGTGTGTGCACGTGCATTCATGTGTGTGAGAATCAGAGGACAACCTCAGGCGTCAGCCCTCACCTTGCACTTTGTTTATGGTGCTTTTCTACTGTGTACACT
Source organism: Montemys delectorum (assembly GCA_019843815.1). NCBI lineage: Eukaryota > Metazoa > Chordata > Mammalia > Rodentia > Muridae > Montemys > Montemys delectorum. The sequence goes on along the minus strand of JADRCD010229958.1, from coordinate 7,625 downwards.
GGGTTAGCTGGCCTGTGAACTTCTAGATGGTCTCCTGTCTCTGTCTCCCAGTTCCACAAAGGAGCACTCGGACTCCAAAGTACACATTACCATGGCAGGCTTTGCCTAGATTGGGGTGATTCAAACTCATATCCTCCCACTTTAACAGAAAACACTCTACACCGAGCCATCTCCTCAGCCCAGCCTCGGATATCTTGATACGGGCTCAGGATGCATTTGTCTATGTGTGTATTAAACCTTGTTGAACAGAATACATAAATCTGTTTCACTATATGTAAATACCACTGTAAGCTTGCACATGCGCACCATACACTTCGTTCACATCCCCAAAGTGTGCAAGTATAAAGTATACTGTTGAGGAGATACACTTAAAAAACATCACTAATTTCCTGGATGAATGAAGGGATAGGGAGATGGACAATCTTATAAAAGAGGTAATTGTGCAATACAGGGAGTAGATACTTTGGTTTCCTTTCAGTTAGGACACTGCAGTTCTTATTGGTATTTCTGAATTCTCAACCCTTTTCATCATCAAGTATTTCAGTTTATCTATGCTACCTAGCACATGCTAATTTCCTTCCAGAAGGTATGGGGGCTCCCCTCCTAAAAATGTTTATTCAGAGTAGCACAAATTGAGGAAGAAAATATCAGTATCACCAACAATAGGTGACATACATGGGGCGCAGAGTTGTTATGGAAAAAGGGGAGAACAACAACTTAATGATTTCCCCAAACAAACTGGTCTCAAAATAAACAGGACACCTTTAAGAACACATGTATTTTATTTTCTAAAAATCTCACTACACGGCCTAAGTGTTTCTCAGTTCAGTCAAGTATCCGTGACAGCATGAATCGGGCTTTAGCAACCACTGGGTACCCCAGAAGTCCTGGCTCTAAGGAGCTCAGTCCTAATCTTGACTCTACCACTAACTAGGTGTATGTCCTTCATTATGACTCTGTGTTTCTCTGGTTCTCTTGAAGAACTCAGGAAAAAAAAAAAAAAAAAACTTAAGGGGCCTAGTTGTAAATAATGAAGGACAATGGGGCCAAGAGCTTAGAGAAAAATATCAACATTTTCTCAAACTCGGTCCATCTCCCAGTTCACCAACAAAAGCAGGGTTGTAAGGAAGAAAGAGCAAGGGGAAAAGTCTCCCTCACCCTCACCCCACCTCTGCCCTGCTAACCAGAAGCCACGGGGCGGTGCAGTATCATCTGCTCCAACTTCTCTAAGCTGCCCAGGGCAGGAGCGTCCCTACCAAGTCTACTGAAATCTCCCACTGTCTATGTAGACAATGTCATCTGCTTGCCACGTCTTGCAGCCAACCCCAGCATTCACTCTACACTCTACTGCTAGTCTGCTATCGGAACTAAATGGTAACCATCTGTTTACACATCTTGCCTCTCAGTGTTGACTCTAAACCTCTCCTGGGGTGTGGTCTTATCTCACAGGAATATTTGTACACCTTGTCCAGCACTGTGGTGCTCAAACGGCACATACAGGCACTCAAAGTTCTGTGAATCAAAGCGTTGGTTACTGTCTAATGTCATTGCCAGTTCTAAAATACCAGGTCTGATGCTCCTTAGTGCCAATGAAATAATGGATGTAAAAATGCTTTTATTTAACCGTTGAATGTTGTGTGTTCTGCATGTCACCACGAATGATGCTGGAGGCACAGGCTCGGGAACCTCCCAAACACCAACGCGTGCAGATCTAAGATTTCACAAACATAAAGCAAGAGCTGGCTCCAACTTCCTGGCTCACAGCTGCAGCTCTCTGCCACTTTGCCCAGGCAGCTCCACGTCTCCCTCAAGCTGTGACCTATGTCCCAGCTGGCACAAATGCCAAACTCGGAACCATCCACCCGGCCACTGCTGCCAGCGACTAGTCCTGCAGTCCGGCAGCCCCATCCCCTCTCGGCAGACTGGAACGGTCCGTGGGACAGAAAGCAGCCACCCGAGTGCAGCCAGTGGTGCAGCCCCACCGCAGGCCACCCAGGGGAAGCCCGAGCCGTTACTCGTCGCCGCCCACATTCTCTGGGCTCTGGGGAACACAGGGTACCTGGGAGGCCCGCTGCTCCTTCCACTGCTTCATCTGGTCGCTGGCTGGGTCCCGGCTGTCCGACATGGTGTAGGATTGCAGAGGTGCAGAGCTGCGGATAGCGTGAGGCAGGAGTGAAGGATACGCGCGGTCTCCACCCGAGGAAGGCAATTGTGGTGGCTAGGCCGGCTGTGGTGGTGACTTCAGGCTCCGCCAATCAGCACCGCCCCCCACCCTCGGGACGGCCGCCTCCTGATTGGCCACTGGAACTCTAGAAAGGACGGGATTGGAAGGAGGGTGGGGCGAGAAGTGGGGGCTCCCGGAGGTGGACCCTGGGATGGGAAGAGCCTGGGGAGACGAGTGGGGACGAAAGGCGGTGCTGGAACCCTGCTGGTGCTCTCTGACCTCTGAGAGTCACAGCTCAGGATCCAATTCCTCTGTGCGGAGTTTTCTCACTCTGCTTACTTTGTTAGCTACTAATTGGTGGTGGCTCTTTTTCTTCCTTTTCTCACTCAGATTATCATTTACCAAGCTGCATACCAACAATATACTGTAAAAACACTTACTCGGCGTGAATCTCCTCTGCAAAAGGGAAAAATCACTTGGCCCACTGTGTCAAAGTGGCCTGGATTGACCGCCGTGACAGGCTCCTCCATTTTCTCCCCTGACACGGAAGAATACTGAAAAGCTCTTTGTCTTTGGGGAGAAGGAGATCTATGTTGGGTCTGAGGATGTGGCTCAGAAGGTTGAGTGTTTGTCTAGCATGCACAAAGCTCTGCGTTCAGTCGCCAGAATCATATAAAATGCGCGGTGGTGCAGGCTGTTACTTCCAGCCCTCTGGAGCTGGAAACTAGAGGATCAGAAGTCAAAGATCATCTTCAGCTACAAAGTTCCTTTGAGACCAGACATTGAGACTGTCTCAAAAAACAATATTAAACTAGAAAGTAAAACATTTACTGATGTTTGTAAATATTTGGTGACTTTGCAGCTTATTTTTTATTTTAATCAATAGGTTCAATATTTTCTCTCAGTTGCTAGAATTTATCTTTAAACACCTTGATATACACATGTGCAGATGCCATCATTTTCAAATAAAACATTCTCAGCTTTCACCTTGATTTGGGACTGTGCACATGTGACTGAGGACATTCCAAAGTTTGTTCTTGATTTGACAAAGATGTGGTAACAGGAATTGGTAAAATTATAAGGTTTGCAGTCCCTTGGGGAAAAGGTCACAAGTTCATCTTATCAATGGTATTTTTCCTATATCGTTCTTAACACAATTGTAAAAAAAATACCGTTCACTGTGCCACTTGTTTGGTGTCTTTTGCTATATCTACATCTACACTGTCCCTAGAATGTGAAGCCCATAAAGGCAGTGGCTGTCATGACTGAAATCCATGGGACCAGCAAAAGATATCAGTGGAAAAAGTCACTTACTGCCTGGACTAGCACCCAAAGTTTAATCCCCAAGACCCATGAAGTAGAAGGAAAGAACCAACTGCCAAATGTCTTCATACATACACACACACACACACACACACACACACACACAAACACTCGTGCACATGGCTGCATGGCTGAGACTATAACTCAGTGGTAGAGTACTCACCTGGCATATGTGAAGCCCCACCACAAAAAGAAAAAAAATGAATAAAAATAAGAAAATATGGAGCTATCAAGATGGCTCAGTGGATAGGGGAATTCACTGCCAAGCCTGACAACCTGAATTTATGCCCTGGCCCCACATGATGGACAGAGAAAACTGACTCCCAAAAGCTTGTCCCTGACTACTGAAATTATACACATACACATGTAGTTAATTCATTAATTAAATGTGACACCAATTTTAAATTAGAACTCCTTGAGTACTTCCTATATGTCAGAGACTGTTCGACTATTAGGGTTTTTTTTTTTAAAACATATTTGCTTACTTCACCCAACAACACTGTAAGTTATATATTAATATTGTGATTATTAAGTGGCCCAGGAAGCTGAGGTACAAGAGGGTAAATAAAGAATTCCTTAAAGTCACACAATTACTGACAGACACAATCAAAATTCCAGTCCCGTCGTCCACTCATTTCCAGAGCCTGCTGCGTGTTAAGTAAGTCAGTGCTGAGAGAAGGAGCAAAGCAGGCCTTTCTCTGTAGCTGGGATACACCTATACAAGGGAAAGAAAAGAGGTCTGAGGCATGTGTTCTCCTTCATTCTTTGTATGGCCATGTCTTGTTTAATGTAGGGATGGCTCGCTCCTTCTTTCTTTCTTCTCTGTTTCTGTTACCGTTGCCTTAGATTCCTAAAGAGTTATTTCCACAGGAACAAAAAGAATAGAGAAAAACCAGGCAGGCTCTGGTCTTGTCCTGTCTTGCGTTTTAAAATAAGGTGTGTGCTTCCAACAGAAGTGATGAACTTATACTGGCTACCTAAGCAGAATTCCTACCCATCAGTTTTAGGATTACAAGCCAATCATAGTTTAGGTGGAGACACCTCTGAAAATCCCCTATAGCTCTAAGTAGTTGAAACTCGATCCCTCTGATTCCTCAAGGTAATTCCAAGCACTGAATTCAACAGACCAGCTTGTTCCTGTTTTATTCATATAAACATGAGTATTTTGAATAAAGTTTCTGTTTCAGAAATGCTATTCTCTGATTGTTCAGAGCTCAATGAAGTAAAATACAGTGGCACAAACCATAGAGTTATTAATCCTGATATCAGGACATCTAAAGCCCAGACTAAATGGCCAAGAGAAGAGATTAGGCATTCAGTTAGGGGATCTCTATAGGTCAAGTTTCCCATCTTGATAGCAGAAGTAAAGAAGAGAGGGGTGTGTGCCTTGGATGACGGGGGTAATGGTGCCCAGAAGCAGCCACACCAACCAGAGGAGTTATTTCCTTAGGTCTTGAATCTACCCACTCTCCAAGAAACAGAATCTTCTACACATTTCGATTTAGTTCTCTTCACCGTGGCTTTAAGAAGTAAGCTGCAGAAGTAGAGAGGAAGCAGAAAGCACAATAGAAAAGAGAATTTCTTCATTTTATAGGGAGCCTTGGCTGTAAGGGAAGGGTGCAGATGCCTCCCCGACGCCATCCATAGTCCACCCTAGATCAGGCCTGAGCAGTTAAAGAAGACAAAATAGGAATTCTAAAGAAACTAGTTTTCTGTTTGGCAGTGGCTTGTGGCCCCCAACTGTTTCACCTCAGCCTCCCTGGCTTAGGGGAAAGTCCAAGTTTATCTTGGTGTCTACTTATGGGCACAGATCCTGAGGCCCGCGGATTCACGTGCCCTGCATGCTATTAGCCTAGTACTGGTGAAAGTGGAAACACAGACACCAGGGGGAACTTGTTTCTGTTTTTTTAAAAAAATATGTAAAGCATACATGTAAGGCTTAGAAACTATAGGCTAATATGCCTGCCTAAAAAACCAAAAAAAAAAAAAAAAAAAAAACCTCCCACCGATGGTATTAAATGTCCTTTTTACCAATTTCTTTTTTTTTTTTTTTTTTTTTTGGTTTTTACCAATGTTTTATCCCTTACACATACATGAGGGCAAGTGAGAGAGGCTTGAAATGGACGGTGTAGGCCTTGTAATTGCTTTAATATGCTTTTCTTAATTTTGTTTGTTTTTGAGATACATTCTCGTGTATTCTGAGCTGGCCTCTAAATCTCTGTGTAGCTGCAGATGACCTCGAACCTCTGATCTTCATGCCTCTCACATCAGTTGCTTTTCTGTTGCTGGGATAAAAAACACCATGACCTGAGTTCGAGGCCAGCCTGGTCTACAGAGTGAGTTCCAGGACAGCCAGGGCTACACAGAGTAACCCTGTCTCGAAAAAACAAAAAACAAACAACAAACAAACAAAAACCACCACGACCCAAAGCAACTTTCAGAAGACAGCATTTATTTTGACTTATGGTTCCAGAGTCAATAATGCAGGAGTTGGGGAGCACTGGCAAGGGGCAGGCACTTTGAGGCAAGAGCAGAAAACTGAGAAGAGAGAACAGGAAGAAGAAAGAGAACCGGCTGTGTAATGCAGCTACAGATTCACAGAGCCCACCCCCAGTGGCGTACTTCCTCCCTCACAAAGCCCACCCCAGTGACGTACTTCCTCCCGCAAGGCCCAGCCTCCTAAGCCTCCCCCAGACACCATCAACAACTGGGGATCAAGAGCAAGAGCTCCAATACTTGAGCCTGTGCGAGTATTCTTTATTGAAAGCACCACCCTCCACCTCTCCAGGACTGGGATTTACAGGTGTATGTTATGATGCTTGGTCGATGCAGCCCTGGGGATGGCTTTGTGTATGCCAGGCAAGCATTCTACCAACTGAACCATCTCTTCAGGCCCGTGTCCTGCTTTCCTCGCTTTTTAGCATTCAAGGGTGAAGTTTTTCCCAACTCATTTCTATATCTTCAAAAAAAAATTTTTTTCCCTCCCCACAGTTACACAAAGCAGGGTTCTTCGTTTGCTCATCCCCTTACTCTGAACGTTAATTTTTTTACTATAACAGTGTAATTACTTCCTGTGTTTGCTTTCATTTCTTTGAGGTTTATTTTCACAAGTCACCCTTTGGTTCAAATCATTTGAACATGTGAAGGCTCCTGCAGCATTTGACCTGATGTTCTCTGGAATGCTGAGCCACGCTTATACTTACTGGCTCTCAGAGGATGGTTTGGTAATAAGATTTAAAAAGTAGGTAGGTACATTCTAGACATTTCTAAGTTAAACATTGTATTAGATCAGAATATAGCCAGGTACTTGACTGCAGGCACTTGACTGCAGTCCCATCTCTAAAGAGGCAGAGGTAAGATGATCTGGAGTCCAAAGCTACAGAAGCTCCAGATCAGCCCAGGCTACTTGAGACCTTGTTTCAAAGCCAACCAGAATCAAATAGAGTTCTATATCTTATTGACTTCCTCAGAATAGAGATATGCTTCTAATATTCAGCCACCACTACAGCCATACAGAATTCACACAACCTGCAGCCACGTCCTAGGCTTTTGTCTGTGAGAAAAGACAGACAGAGAGAAAGTGAGCACCCGGCACGGCAGCAAGTGTGTGTAATAGGAAGGGACAAACACAGGCATACCCAGGAAAGCGACTAGCCTGAGCATGAGAGGCAATAAGAAGGAGCCGTTGTTAAATCATGAAGAGTTACCAGGCATGAAGTACAACACCAAGATTGGGGGTTATGGCTCACTCATCGTGGAGATCTGAAATGGTTTCTTCCAGTTTTCCTGGAAAGCCTGACTTCAGTAATGGTGTACTGTGGTGTCTCCCAGACTGGAGGAGCAAGCAGACATCTATCTATAACTGAGGTGCTGCCACAGACTGGGGTGTCTTGCGGGGACCCCGTGTTCCGCGGGACGATGGGTCTTGGCCAGTGTGCACGGGATTCGGCTGGGTTGGAAATCAGACTCGACACATGAAGTGTATTATTTAAATATATTTCTTAAAAAATGGCATGAGACTCTTACAATCATTGCAAAAGAGATATGAAAAATTTGGCAGCTCAGTAGTCAAGGTACATCTGAGGCTACCTAAAATACACTAGGTCTAAAAACAGCAGCCATCTCCTCTGGACTGGTG
>JADRCD010229957.1:0-11169 GCA_019843815.1 Montemys delectorum | reverse complement strand
GGCGGGGGTAGGTCACTTGCTACATAGATTGTGTTCACATTCAGGTTCTGCAAGGATTTTCCATCAGAGCCACACTAAGGGTCTTCAGCTGAAGATAATGTAGCTCAATGATTCAATTAAAACTTGAGCAACCAGAACATCGGGTGAATGTGTGAGGGGAGGTTGTTCATCTGGGTCTCTGAGCTGTATAACTGACTACTCTCTGCCACATGCCAGCTTGTCAAATAACATGCTACATGGACAGAGATGGACTGTAGGTGGACTGCTCTACCAGACTCTGAGGCCCATGCCACTATTCAGCTAAAATACTACTTCCCTGAAAGCCTTGATCAGACATTGTGGTTCGTGGTCCTTCTCTTGACACCTTTCTCATGGGGCAACTTGATCTGAATGAACCTCCTCACCACCAGAGGCGTGCCTGCCGAGGAAAGCCTCGGCCACTCTGCTGTCTGTGTGAATGCTCAGACACTGGGAGAGCCTGCCTAGATAGAATCACACCCATCTGCCTTTGACAGAGAGTTTAGTGCCTTTAGAAAATCAGTGACATCCTCCTATCCTACCCCATCCCCAGCCTGAGCTCTCCCGTCCTTTCTCCCCAAGTTCACTGGTTTGAGAATCTGGTCCCTGGTCTCCCTTCCCTAGTGGAGCAAACGGCTTGTTTAAATGACCTCTGACATTTCCTCAGTTTTAATGCTCAGGACAAAAATGATGAATTAGCAGCACTTTAATTCTTTTCCAGATGACTATGTGCCCAATGTCAACTCAAACTTCCTGAAAATGCAAAAAAACCCAGCTTGGAATGTCGCTTTAAGATGCCAAACAGCCAAGATCAAGGGTTAATGCTTCTGCCATATCATTTTTATGTCACTTAGTTCCTCAGATAAAAGTCCATTTTAATCAAACTTTTCATCATTTCCTCATAGGCAATATATCCTCGGTGCCAGTTAGAGTATTTGATATTAATTATTCAGTCGAAGGCCTCCATTATGAGTTTAGTTCGAATATTTGTGATTTAAAACATGTTAAGACCCATTACAGTACTGATGTCCCCAAAGTAATTTTAACTGAATCTTGATGGGCCATATATTAAATTCCATACTTTTTTTTTAACTTTTCCTCTCATTCTCCATAGCAAATTCTAAACTGTTGCGTATTTGTTGGCTAAGTACTTTTTTTTAGGGGAAGAGTACATGCCTGCAAATTCAAGAGTGCCAAATCTGACATTACCTTGGACTTGAAATATGCTAAGCTTGGTACGCTGACTTCCATGTTTTCCCTCTTGTGTATATTTAAAGGAGTGTTAGCACTTGCTTCCCACTTCTCCAGCCAAAAAGCAAAGAAGGTTGTTTTGTGCCTAGGCATCTGCTTAATTTAGACTGCTGCTCTCTCGTTTTTCATAGTCCTTGGTAATTCTTGATGTTTTCCTATTTTATTACCATCCCACCATCTGCCTCTAGAAGCTCACTGCCCTGGAATTACGGTGGTGAATTTCCTTACAGTACTGCACTGTTCTGTTCAATGCGTGTATTCTCATTCTGCACCCATTTCTCCCTGGTGGTTATATACTGCCAGCTGTTTGCTACTGTCCCTTGGCTCAGGTTCCTAGGTTTGCATTATACAGGCATTCATGTATTAAACTTGCTGCGTGCAGGTCATTAATTCCTTCTTGTATCTGATGCAAATATTTTTGCTGTCTGTACCTTTTAGTTATTTTAGATAACCCAACATCACTACAACATGTAAGCATACTGGGTAAAACATTTGTGCTTCACCAAATGTGCGACCATATTATATTATTCTATAGGAGTCATTGACAGTAACATCACTAGGTATATTTCTCCTCTTTATACACCAATATCCACATGAAACTATTTCAAAGATCCCATATCTAGCCTTGAGCGAGTCGGTGGTATTTAGAGAGAAAACCAAACCACAAGCAACTGAAGGACGGAGAGCGGGTATATAAAATGCTACAAAGATAAGTAATTCGTCTGTGTTCTTTCACGTGCATGATCTTATTCTGTCCTGTCCAGATCGTTGGCTATTACAATGTTCTTTTAGTTAATAACTACAGTCTTCTTCAAAACGGCGAAAGCAGGACCAGAATCCAAACTCAGCTCTTTCTATTTTCCAAGCCTTTTTATTTCTTTTTCCTATACCACTAACTGGAGTCTCAGTTGGTGAGAACATCATGCTTTCTTTTTTCTGGAGTATAGCTTGCTTGTAGAATGGAAGGTATCTTAGGTCTTTTAAAGAACCCATCCATGAGTTGGCGTATAGCTGAGACACTTGAGGCCATGAGTTCAATCCACAGCAGAGTCCCCTTCACCAAATACCTATCATTCACGTTAGCAGCTTTCCAAAGAAAATGGAAAATGCTGAAACCTGCGGGCTATGAAAAACTAACAAAAGAAAATAGTGGAGAATTTATGAGGAAAAAAGGATTTTTAGACCCTGAATGATATAACTTTTAATCTAATATCCCTATGATGAGCTTCCCCAAGGAAAACCAACTCAACCACATTTTCTTTATTAACCATTAAATTGTTCCTATTGGGAGCAGATAGTGGGATCTGAATGGCTCTGGCTGCACAGAACCTAAGTGCTGAGGACCGGCTTCCCAGACCCCAGACTTCACTTTGCAACACTCTTCTACATTTGGACTTGTAATGGAACAGGAGAGACAGAGCCAGTATTTGATGAGTATCTATTATATTCTAACAAACATGGGAATGCTTTAAACAATTGCTCCATCCATTTCTTGTAATATCCTGATGTTTGGATGAAGAAAAATACACTTAAGGATGCAAAGCAAGATGGTCAAGATTGTGGGTCATCCTGCTTCTTTCTACCTCTGAAAGATCAGGTCTCTACACTATGTCAAAGTGTCTTGTTCTAGCCTCCCTGAGAACAGTTTGGAGAGACACATTCCATAACCGTTGACAGTGAGACAGCCCTCCTGGTACTGAACCTGGCCTAAACTAGCACAATACATAACTTGGGAACAATAACAGGAACAGGTCCTTGGTAGACATTCAAGATTACTACAAAAAGACACCATGAACCATGGAGCCCCCTTAGCATATGCGATTGAATACCAACCTCTTCCTGCTGAATTACCTTTGAAATCATGCACTTTTTAAAGACTGGCTTTGTGTTATGCAAAGTAGGCTAAAGTATGTGAAATCAGTTGGTTCTCCTTCAGCAACTCTTGTAGCCAAGAGAGAATTCTTAATCCTTTTAGGGTATGGTTCTGACAGATCCTTGAGGGGTCATGGATGAGATGCAAGTACCAGATTACTGTGGAGGGTTTGCTTCAACTGACTCTGCTACTTCAGATCCAGGAAAGGGGGGGATTGGCAGTAGATTACCATGGCAGTGCCACACAAGCCCATCTGTGCCCTTGTTCTCATGTGGCACAGGCCCCACGACCTCAGTCATTATGCTGAGAACACCTTGGTCCAACTCCATCATTTCCAGCAAAGGCAAACATTTGTTGTACAAATGGGAAAGGGGCTGGTACAAAAAGAGCAGCTTCCAGAATGTGTTCTAGCCTATATTCCAAGTCTTCAATTAAACCTAGACAGAAGTGGCTGGGGCTTGTCCCAGCAGAGCATTGTCCTGCACCACAATTAGTACAACTGACCCTTGCGGTTGAATGCAGAATGACATGTTAAGTAGGTGGGAACCTGGCAATTCTCATTGGCCACGATCCACCAACAGGATGCACTGAGGCATCATTAGTCCCCTTCAAAACTGGCCGATGCCTGGAAGTAGACAGGGTGGTGACTGCTCAGACAAGGTCTCTGCCTGCTAATTGCCTACATGTAGAGGAGGCAAATTCAGACCCACGTCCAGAAATGATAGTGTCTGACAGCCTGGTTTTTACAAGAAACTAGAAGGAACTGTAATTGTTCTAGCGGGAGTCTAAGATGGAAAACAAGCGGGTTGAGCTATTTTGAGAAGGCATTTACTGCAGTGAAATTCTTTTCCCGGAAACATTCATGTAAATCCAGGATGGTGTTTGTATCCAGCTTCTCCAACATTTCCATTCATATGCTGGTACCTTTGGTGACTTAATGATCTAGACCATGTAACAATCACGTATAGTACTTCTGCCTCAAAATCAGGTCCATGTATAAGACAGAACTCATAGCCAACATATTTTACGAGTAACTTCCGGATGTACAGCCTGTACTTTGGCCAAGGCAGTGTGAGGACTGCCTGCTGTGGTTCAGTTACAGACAAGTCACTTATGTTAACACTCTCAACAGCTTGGATTCCTCCATCCTTGTGAGAGCTCCTTTCATATCTAATTAACAACAATAGTAACAATAATAGTAACAGTAAGTGGGCTACATGGAACTCTATCTATGCAGCTTTATCAACCAAAATAGATGAGCTAGGAAAGGTGTCAACCTCACATTATCCTATCATTCAACAGCTGTCATGGACTACTTGCTAAATTCAATATGCCCTGTGAGCCCCCAGAGGACCACAGTCAGTTCAGAAGCAGTCATATTCAAATGGAGAAGAAAGTAACTAATCAACAAGAAAGCATAAAATGTCACTATTCTGCCCAGTACACAAACAAGCAAACAAAAGACAGACATTATTCAGAAAATGTAATATAAATTTGGACCAAATTAAGGGAGGAAATTAGATATGACTTATGTTCTGAAGGAGGTTAAGGAGAAGAAATAGAACATAGCAAGAAATAGAACATGACAACCAACATGTTTGGTGGCCTTGTAGAAGAAGAAGGCTTGACAAACAGAGGTTGAGAGAAAGCTGTGTGGCTGGAGTAGAGATGGTGAAAACTGAGCAGGAGGGTCAGAAGTCAGATTCTGCCTGCACAAGTGAGTGCTGTTTATATTTACTCAAAGATTAATAAGAAGACACAGATGAGTTTCAAGTAGCTGGAGGACAGAGTGAGAGACGTTGCTTTGAAATCTTGTCTAGCTGCAGAGTGAGCGTAGCTTTGAGCAAGCGGGAGAGGATGCAGGGCAGTTGGAAGGGATTTAGAGCACTTCATGGGAGATGTTGGTGGTACATAAGGGTGGTGGTGCTGATAGCAGAACTGCAGGAGGGGGTGGAGAGACTGACAGCTCAGGATGATGGATCACATGTGGGCGTGGTGGGATAAGTGCATCCAGGTGTCAAGAAAAAAATCTAGAAACACTGCTGGAAGGTAGTGCCACGCCTGGAGACGGAAGACTCTGAGAGAGGATAAGGCTGTTGGAAGATCCTGAGTGTGGGCTGGTGGGTTTTAAGGATCTTTCATCTCTTCATAGGATGGAAAGAGGGCTTCCCACGGATAGGAAGTGAAGTGGCTGACCAAGGACACTATGCAATGTATATTCATGAAGTCTGAATAAAGTCCCCAGGGCATTCCAGGGAAGAGTGATTTGATGAAGCACAGAACTCATACTCAGAATGCAGAAAAAGAGGCAGGAAGATGGTGGAGATCCCAGAGGCCTGGGCACCAGCCTGTGGCTATGACATGTCGTCGCTGTTTATGTGGACAGAAAGGCTCATATATCACTGTCTCTGTAATTTCATTCTGGAAATAATATTTTTCTCAAGTAGGAAGAATTGATGACTTAATGTCATCTGGCATTCTGTGACTAAGCATCACTCTGCCCCCTTATAGCCTAAGCATGAGGGTCAGAAGGAAGAGTGGCAATTATTTGGCTATCTGCACTGTGCTTATAGAATTGAAAGTCCTTTTTCTCAAGAGCTATGTACTGAAGTGTGCGTGGGTGAAGAGGCACAAGTGTTCAGTTCCCTCTTAAGTGGTTCAGAAAATAGTGTTATATCTGTAGACTAAATATATATGCATCTTCAGGTGTTTATACAAAGAGAAGGAGGAGGAGGATAGGGAAGAATAGAATCAAATGGAGGGAAAGGATGCATTATAGAGAAAGTGGGGCAAAAATGTAAGTGGTAGCCTTGGATAAGGGATACACAGATCCTGTACTACCATCACAACAGTAGCAAAGCATAGACATTCTCAAAAGTTTCCAGGATCCATTCACAAGTATCTGTAATAGATCTGAGTGCTGAGATAAGGGAGGGGCATAGCCCTGCTGCTACAGTGAGCAAGCCTTAGATCCCAGGATCAGCAATGATCTGATGTCCTGATGGTCTCCCATGAAGGAAAAGACATAGTTACAAAGTCGCTTTAGGCTGTCCTGATACCTCCAAGTTTATTTCTGAGGTCCCTATGGATTGGTGGTATCCTGAGTGGCAGCCAGTGAGGGCAGTCCTGGGTGAAAGCGTTACTGAGTTCTCTTCATTTCACTCAAGGAAACAATTCATTGGAAGGATGCAAAGTCTTTGTCAAGTTCATTTTCTACTGAGTTCGTGCCCAGGACACCACCGAAATGGACCTGCACCTCTGAGGTGCTCCTGAGATTGCAGGGAGCCTGGAATGTGGAAATTGGTTTTGGTTTAAAGGTACTTAACTCAGACACTCCCATGAGTGAAGGATCGTGGTTTAAGTCTCTTTGGGGAAAGTGCTTAGCATTGTGGTTATAAAAGCCCATATAGCAACATTTTGCATTGATTTTGGATGACATCTGTGCTTCAGTCAAAGATGGTAGGTGGGCTGAGTGGCCATAAATGCATACAAGCATATAACATAAGACCTGAGTTCTAGCCCCAGAAACCACGTTAAAAGCCAGGTGTTGCATTGTATCTGTACAAAGAAGGCAGGGGCAGGAAGATTCGTGAGGCTTGCTGGCCAGCCAGTCAGTCTACCCAAGATCCAGATGCCAAAAAGAGCACTCTATCTTTAAAAGCAAGGCAGAAAAGTCCTGAGGAGCAACAGTGCAGTTGTCTTCTGAACACCATGTTTTCTGTCTTTCTGTCTGTCTTTCTGTCTGTCTGTCCCTGTCTCTGTCTCTGTCTCTATCTCTGTCTCTCACTGTATCTCTGTCTCTGTCTCTCTGTCTCTCTCTGTCTCTCTGTCTCTCTCTCTTTCACACACACACACACACACACACACACACACACACACACACACGATCAAATGCAGGGTTTCATCTATGAATGCCTGGGTCCAGATTTTACAGTCTCCCTTCAGTATCAGTTGTTCTGTGCTCCATGTTATTATATCCAGGAAGCCCAGAAATCAGTCACAACCAGTTCAATTAAGATGCTTGATCTCATCCTAGAACAGAAGTATATGTCATAAGTCAAGCAGGCTACAAGATAAAGTCTTAATGCATAATTGCCAGGTCAAAAAATGTGAATGTTTCTCAAGTCACTCATATATATTACTAGATTGACCTCGAAAAAGGTTGTGCCAAATTCATGAGTCCTCTACCAGTACTGATTACAAATTACCTGTTAGAGCTTATGTCAGGGCAAGCATAGTGGTACACACCTTTAATCCTAGCACTCTTGAGGCTGGTGAATCTCTGTGAGTCTGAGGCTAGCCTGTTCTTCATGGTGAGTTCCAGGACAGCCAAAGCTACATAGTGAGACCCTGTCTTTCAAAAAAAGTAAATAAATAAACCTGTGTCAATTTAGTAGGTTAAATATAGCAATTATGAAAACAAACTATTTTCATTTGTTTTCCAAGACAGGATTTCTTTTTTTGTTTTTTGGTTTTTGGTTTTTTGGTTTGTTTTGTTGTTGTTATTGTTGTTGTTTTGATTAGATGTTTTCTTTATTTACATTGCAAATTGTATCCCCTTCAACGTCCCCCCCCCCATCCTATCCTCCCTCTCCCTGCTCACTAACCCACCCATTCCCTCATCCCTGTCCTGGCATTACCCTACACTGGGGCATCAAGCCTTCATGAGACCAAGGGCCTCTCCTCTCATTGATATCCCACAAGGCCATCCTCTGCTACATATGCGGCTGGAGCCCAAGACAGAACTTCTTTCTTTTTTGATTTTCCTTTTTTGTTTGTTTGTTTGTTTGTTTGTTTGTTTGTTTGTTTTTTGAGACAGGGTTTCTCTGTATAGCTCTGGCTGTCCTGCAACTCACTCTGTAGACCAGGCTGGCCTCGAACTCAGAAATCTGCCTGCCTCTGCCTCCCAAGTGCTGGGATTAAAGGCATGCACCACCACTGCCAGGCTACAGAATTTCTTTCTTAAGGCAGCTCTTGACCCTCTTCTGGTGGATCTAACTCTCAGTATCGTGAGCATGTGGACTTGGGGAACGGACAGGCTTTCCCTGTATCTTCTGCAGTATGCATTCCTGTGGTGCTCAGCTCCAGTTCATACTAACTTGAAATGCACTCCCTCAGCACAGCATTTCTATCACTGGAGAATGATGTGCAGTAGTCATACTTACAATTTTGAATTGTGTCATGCTCTGGATTCCACTGTTATACCAGCTTGCAGAGGATAAGGGAAGGTCCCAGTCAGGGGCTGGGGTGGGTGGGCTGAGGGGGGCGGTCCACAGTCTGGAAGGGGAAAGCAGAGTCCAGGACCAACAGGATCCTGTCTGGTTGGGAGCGAGTGCTCGAGGGGCTGGAGAAGAAAAAAGGCCTTCTTGGGAGTCTTCATGTTAAGGCTATGTTTAGGGGAAGACCTTCCCTGTGGCCATCTTTAATGAAGCACCTCTCTGAGGTGATCTTAGTTTGGCCATATTTCTTTATTGGGGGTGGATGTGAACTAATACACTTCATTTGGGGTAAACGAGGGATTATATAATTTTGCGGAACTGAGAATATCCAGGGAGAGAAGGTCATTGGCTGAAGGCTAAGGCTATTGAGATGCCTTATTAGCATGGTCCAGGTGCTGTGCTACAATGACTGACTGCCCATGGCCATCTTAGCTGAGGGCCATGGTTCTATGCTCCATAGCAAGCATGAGGGCAGGGAGGAAGCAGCCTGACTCTTGCCATCTCAAATCTCTTAGATTCCCAGGATTTGAGCATGCTCCACTTCGCCAGTCCCACGCCTACCTGGTGGCACGATCCATGTGGCCTACATTGAATGAATGCATTTATTAAATGTATAGCAAGCCAAAGTAAAAGAATTAAATAAATACAAAGGAGGGAGGGAGGGAGGGACAGAGAGGAAGGAATGGAAGGAGGAAAGGAGAGAGGGAGGGAGGGATAGTAAAACATCAAATTGGGTATCAACTAGGGAAGTTAAAGCAGTCATCTGGCATTTCAGACTGAGCTTTTTCTCCACGGTTGAGCTTCCCATGGCCATCTTTCTGGCTTCCCTTTCCCACTGCAGCATTTTTATATCGTGGTCTAAGCACTAGTCGCTTCTGCTGGGAATACTTTACCTCCTGGCTGTCCTCACAGACACAATGGCTCTTGGGCAGTTTTACTGTTCCTTTTCCTCCCTATCACATAGTTAGAGGGACTAGACCATGCCCAGACAAGGAGTCTTGGAGGACACTTGACATAAATATGCATGCTTCTGAAGTGGTGGGGAGCCAGTTTCACTGCCAGAGCCACCTTCTCAGTGAGCTCAAACAGCACAGGAGAATTTTCCAATCTAATGCACATTAGACTCTTCCAACTCTAAAAGAAGAAGTGCAGTTTCGCTGGAGGCCTTGTCTTGCAAGTGTAGGTGTTAATTTGGCTAAACCCAAAGGATTCCAAAAAACGGAAAGGGTCTTCATCTGGGGCCGGCATGTGGCTCCAAATTTGTCCACTGATGGATTGCAGAGGCTCACCAGACTTTCTGAAATCTCATGCCAAGTGTTTTGTGAGTAGCATTTTGCACATATTCCTATTAGAACTGGCAGGGAAGAGAGTTTTGTGGCCCAACAAGTTGAAGATTTACCAAGTGAATGAATGTACTGTAAAACCCTTCTGAAAGGGTCATTTTTTTTTTAAAGTCCCAAATTGTGGTTCCAGTGTGACTAATACTCTTTCACAACAGCATGATAGTGACTTCAAAGAGTATTCCGTTTGTAAAATGTTATGAAAACAAAGTTATCTCAACAGTAGCTTACTGGGTCGGATGCTGCCTTTAGTATCAAAAATATAATCACTTCAGCAAATGACAAAATTATGGCCCACCCTGCAGTCCCACACTGAAGCATAGTCTTGATTTGTCGTTAAACACAGTGAAGACTTCTCAGCAGGTGGAATGACATCATCTTGCCCATGTGCCCCCATGTCCTCCCACAGAAGCACCTGTCAGTAGTGTAGAATCGCCTCTAGCATCCAAAGGCAGATTTGTATGGTAATCACTGCTCCCTAAAGGATTACAGAGCTGGAGGTGGCTACGTAGGTAAAATCCACAATGTGCAAGCAGAAAAAAGGTCCAATCCCTTGGACCCACAAAAAAGCCAGGTGTGTTATAGTTTAGTCCCATAACCTCATTGCCGGGAATACAAAGACAAGTGGATCCCAGGGACTTGCTGGCAAGCCAGTCTAACCAAAATGATGAGCTCTTGGTTCAGTGAGAGACTCCGACTCAAAAAGTAAGTGTAAAGCAATAAAGGAAGACACCCAAAGTCAACCAATTGCCTACACACATACACACACACACACACACACACACAGAGAGAGAGAGAGAGAGAGAGAGAGAGAGAGAGAGAGAGAGAGATGAGCAAGCATGACTGTATATTTGATGTACACACACGCACATATATCATGCACACAAAAAACATCAGAAAGAAAATGAGAGGAGAGGAGAGGAGAGGAGAGGAGAGGAAAGGAAAGGAAAGGGAAAGGAAGGGAAAAGAAAGGAAGGGAAATGAAGAGAAAGGAAGGGAAAGGAAAGGAAAGAGGAAGAAAGATTCACACATGCTGTCTTCCCAGCTTTAGATGATATTATAATCTCATCCCCAGAAAGTAGAAAGGAAAGGAAGTGTTCATGCAAATGAACAGGCAACAAAGTCCATGGGAACAAACACACTGTGCTGATCCCACTGTAAATTATAGCAGCATAAAGCCACAGGAGAACCAAAGAGTAAAATTTAATATTAAACCATAGCTACCCTGCCATAAATAAGTTAGATAAAGAACCCATTTAACATATGTGAGATATTAAAATATATTCATATCCAAACCTGTATTGTGTGTAGTTGCTTATATGTCATTGGCAATATTTTATATTGAAATATCAGAGATTTTGGCTGCTGGTAGAGGCCAAATGTATTCTCTTTCTGAAAAGCCAAATATCCTAAAATAAAGGCTTAACCAATAGTTCAAACGTGAAGGGCTGCTGTATCTTTGCTCATA
>JADRCD010229954.1:11580-25189 GCA_019843815.1 Montemys delectorum | reverse complement strand
AGGCTGAGTAAGCCAGGGGAAGCAAGCCAGTAAGGAACATCCCTCCATGTCCTCTGCATCAGCTCCTGCTTCCTGACCTGCTTGAGTTCCAGTCCTGACTTCCTCTGGTAATCAACAGCAATGTGAAAATAAGCTGAATAAACCCTTTCCTCCCCAACTTGCAACATGGTCGTGATGTTTGTGCAGGAATAGAAACCCTGACTATGACAATCACTATTAGAAAAGTATTTGACTTTGATTGAGACGTACAAGCAAAGGGTGTGTTCCTAAGTAAGGTGGCATTTTGCTAAAATAAGTAAATAAATATATAAATAAATAAATAAATAAATAAATAAAGGTGGTGGTGAGGTTAGTGGTGGTAATAATGATGTGTGACTACAATCTAGGTGCTTTGATCAAGCACTTGTTCAATCGGTTCCAATTTAGGTATTTTTTTGTGCCTTAATTGCATGAAGAAACAGTTAAAAAATTACTAGTAACAATGTATATTATTCTGAATTTATCTTAAAAGTTTGAAAATTAAATCAAAACTCATTAAACAATGAAGTGTTCTATAGGTTTTATCAAGGTATTTTATCACATTAGATTAAAGTATAAAGGTAACTAGGTTCAAGACACTTCATCTAAAGTAGATTTTCTAGTTTTCAATGAAGATCTCATTCATGAGTCAGAGTAGTTGAACCAATTGCTTTGCTCTTAAGAATTTAAATCATACATGGGGAGGGAGGGATTTGGGAAGGAAAGTGGATGGGTGTATGGCGATGGGGAAAGAGGGGTATTGGTCTGCTACTGGGTAAGGGAAAATGACTGAAGCTGTGAGGGCCAGCAGAATGAATGGAAACAGGCAACCTCAGGAGGTCGGAGGTTGGGTGTTGTTTCAAAAGCTTGGGGCCTCCTGCTGCAGCCCCTGCCTGCCTGAGGCTCTCTCTCTCCCTGGTGGCAGGGGGCCTGCTGCTGAGGCCCGGGTCTCTCTCTCTCTCCCTGGGGCTGGCCTGTTTGCTGCATGGAGTCTTAATTAAAAAGGAGGCAATGTATGAATGAGTTATTTTATTGTAGGAAGGAGAAATATGCTGGTTGAGTAGTGAGAAAGAAAAAGAAAGGATGGAGAGAGAGAGAAACGAAGGAGAGGAAGGAGAGGGAGAAAGGCAGAGAAGAGAACAAAGAGCAGAGAGGAGAGAGAGAGCAAGAGAGCGAGAGGGTGAGAGAGTAAGAGAGAGTGACAAGCAAGAGTAAGAGAGGAAGTGTAAGAGAGAGGAGTAGGAGAATAAGAAAGTGAGGAGGGGGCAAACCACCCCTTTTATTATATGGGGTGTGGCATGCCTGGCTTGTGGTCAGATGACTGTGTGTAAGGTCCAGCTAGAATGCTGGGAGTTTGAGATAGTGCCTGCCTGATAGAGCTCACATCTCCTGCAGGGGCAGCTGTGAGGGGTCTGGGCTGAAATCTGAGCCATTGGTCTCAGAGCTACCACCGAACTCCTACTGTCCCTTATGAGCAAATGCTCAGTGGGTCTCTGGGGTTCTGAGGTGGCTGCTCTCCTGGACTCTGGCTGTCAGAACTGTCCACTGCTCCACAGTTGGGGGAATCCTCCAGAATCCACCAGAGACCTGGGAGGTGAGAGACGCTCAGAACTCAAAGGGAGGAACCTTAGATGAAATGCCAGGCAATAGGGAGAGGGAACTTATAGAGCCCACCCCTAGTGGAAAGACAGGTCATTAAGTAAGGGATGGGGTTGCCATCCCACAGTTAAAACTCTGACCCATAATTGTTCCTGTCTGAAAGAACTGCAAGGATGGAAATGGAGAGGAAAGAGCCTGAGGAAAAGAAGGTCCAGTGAAAAGCCCAAAGCGGGATCCAGCTCAGGGGGAGGTCCAGACACTATTTCTGAAGCTGTAGAGCAATTATAAAAAGGGACCTATCAACTGCCCTCTGAAAGATCCAACAAGCAGCTGAAAGAGTCAGATGCAGATATTTGTACCCAACCAATGGACAGAAGCTTCTGACACCTGTGGTTGTATTAGGGAAAAGCTAGAAGATGCTGAAGAGGAGGGTGACCCTGTAAGAGGTCCAGCAGTATTAATTAACCTGGACCCCAGAGATCTCTCAAACACTGGACCACCAACGAGGCAGCATACACCAGTTGATATGAGGCACCCAACACACATACAGCAGAGGATTTCTGGGCATGGGATTAGTCAGAAAAGATGTACCTAACCCTCAAGAGACTGGAGGCCTCAAGGAATTTAGAGGTCTGGTTGAGTGGGTGGTGGGTGGTGGGGAGGAGGATATCCTCATGGAGACAGTGGGATGGGTAGGAGGTATGGGATGTGGAACAGTAGGAGGATGGATGTGGTGGGGGGATAAAATCTGGATTATAAAAAATAAATAAGTAAATAAATAAAAGATAAAAACCAACTGATAAAAAAGAATTAAAATGTGTAAATAAAGTCACCTTAACATGAATACAAACTGAATTAAGCCGTGTTTAATTCTGACTATATATTTAATTGTAATTTTCCAGTTCAAATTCAATAGCATGATGCTTGAATTATAGTCTCTGACAAGTAAAAGTTAGCTGACACCTCTTTGTAACTAGAGAGTGTGTAGCCAGCAATAGTGTTGTCCTCTGTCACTCTCAATTAGATTCCAGGGAATGTATGTAGAGATTCTCCAAGTACTCTGATGTGGGATATTAAGAATTATATCCATGATACACATGAGAAACAAGACCCTATTAGGCTTACCAGAAATCATGATTTTTAAAACCTACTATGGAATTATCCTTAGCAAGTCCATTCACTCAGAATCCAGACTGGACTGAAACAAATTCCTAATGAACTTGCATGATCATGGAAATTATGTAATTCTTTGCTTCTATGCCATTATCTCTTTAAGCACTGATTTATCTCCCTCACATCTTACTTCCCTTTGTTCTTTTGGGCTCTGCTCTCCACATTGATATTTAATGAAACACTATGCTTCGCGATTATTCAATGGTAGATAGGTATAGCTTATTTTCTAGAGTGTTATAAGCTTTCTTAATGGAAAGAGACAAGAAATGGAGTCAGGATGATTTAGAATAAATCATTTTCTGTCAATTATGGTACTTATTACATATGTAGTTTTGATATTCAGCTTTCTTTTGTATGAAATAGACACATTACATCCTGTCTCACTGTGGTCATACATTTCAATAGAAATGCTGTACTGAGCCTTCAAATGCTGAAATGAGTTTCTGGCATGCACTTTATTTTGAACAAATAGCACATCATTATCCCCCTGGGATAGTAACTGCTGAAGAAAATATTTTCATATTAAATATGAACACTATGGATATTTAAATTTCACTTATATTCTACTCAGGAATCATATGTTAACCATTGAAAAATGTAAACAATGCACAGTACAATCTGCTCCTGCTGTTTCTAATTAAAGTGCATTTAATGTATTTTAGGGACTTTTGAAAAACAAAAAACAAAACAAAACAAAAAAACAACAAAACCAACAAAATCTCAGTTTTCATTCTTCATGCATTTGTTCATTAGGATTGTGGCATTTACAGATTGCTAAAACAAAACAAAACAAAATAAAAAACCATGGGTTTCTGAAATTCACTTTTTATTGGGGAAATGGATGAACATTTCACTCTAGACATACATACAGGGATCGGGGACATAAGGAGTATACAGAAAAGAAGCATTGATATCCATTCATGTGCAATGACTCTGTGACAGGGATAGTTTTCCATGAGTATCCTGTATCCAGAACTCTTTCTTTACCATCTAAAGAGGGACACAGGAAGATGCAAGGTCTACCCTTACAGAGAAAAATTCAATACATTTTATTCTTTCCTAATAGCTAGCATGTTAGCCACATTGTTATCCAGGAGAAAAAGATAATGTTGGAAGATTCCTTCCAAAATTGCATGTATGTTTTAAGGCCTGACAATTGGTATTGGATAATAAATGGGTATGTACTTCCCCAGTTCCCCAGGGAAGATTATTTCTGTTATACTCAATATTCTTCAGTTGTCTGTACTTTTTTGTGTGAGGTTGTCTCTCCAGTATGACTGTCTAAACATGAACTGAACAAAAACAATTGGCATTTTAATGTTGCAATTTAACAAAGAAGAACATGGAAATAGTCATTTTATGTAACATTTTATACATTCAGCCAATCTATATAGAAAGTAGATAACATATAGGTAGTTAGCTAATGGTTACTTATGGAAACAACAGATTTGAATGCTGTGTTTTCACATGTGTAGTATGTGCTTTACTCCCCATTATAGTAATGGTAAAATGTTCCGTGACACTATATTTCCTAAGTACACATTATCAATTGAATAGTAAACTAACATTGAATGAAATAGATCTTAATTTCTTCCAATTAAACCTATTGTTTTAGCAGATGATGTATTAAATATCATCATGTTATTATCATTTTCTACCAAATAGTTTAAAATTGGGAATATCTGTCACTAGAAAGATTGGCGGAAACAATTATGATCTTTGAGGGACAAGGACACATCAAATACTTACAGTGTTAAGGCCATTACTAGTAAGACTCTCATTTCACAGTGGGTAGTCCTGGAGCCATGCACATATGGGCAGCACTAACTGGACCCTTAGAAGGTTATAAGAAGATAAGACATTACTGGGGGAGCCTGGTCAGAGCAATATGGGGAAGTTGTTGTAGAGAAATGGGAGTATACATGATAGTATTTCACTGTATTTTCAAGAAAAAAAATTGTATCATAGTCTTCTGCTAGGTTAGAAAGAGAACAATGGCAATAAAGAAACAATATTTATTATTTAATGATTAAACACAATGAGTACAACTTCAAAGTTTACGAAAAATATAGAGTAATATGATCTCAGCACAAATATTTAATCTTACCCATGTGAACTAAGAAAGTATGAAAGAAAACTGCCTGTGATCTCTGAGGACATTATGGATAATAAAGAGTCAATTAAGATACTATATATAGCAGAAACAATATTCTATCGCTGTTAATTTTGAATGGTATAGAGTTGCTTTATAATTTAATGAAAAAAAGCCTGGGAGGATTAATGAGCTGGTGTCTTCAATGTCCTTTAGACAAAGGTGTTACAGAAGAATAGAGTCTGGCTATTATCAAAAGTCTACATATTTTAATAATATATTCTCATTTTGAAATGTACAAAAAGAACCATATTTAGTAACTATAGTCGACCTCATATTCATTTAGTAATTTACACAAAATAGCATTTTGAATTCTCACCAAAACTTCAGAGTTCTGTGTTTGGTGGCTTACAACTAACAAAGACAAAGCATATGATGTCACTGAGAAAAGTCCCTGCAAGAGGGCATTACTACATTAACAAAGATTACCTTCTATGCCACAACAGATCAGCTAAGGGAGGACGACTACAACCAATAGAGAAGCAGTGGATAGTCATTGTTCCTTGTAGTATCAAACTATCCTAGAAATCTTTTGAAGTGTGTGTTCCTACCATGAGAAATTTGCACTCTTATAATCCTGTATGCCCTTACTAGGGATTCTGATATTATACTGTTTGAGAATGAGCATGTGTAATCAGGAATTAGATCCTTGGTGTAGCTCTTTCTAGGAATGTTCTTTGAGGGGATAGAAGGTGGACTTTGGCAAACTTACCAAGAAGACTAGGGAAAGAGATACATTCCTTACCACAGGGAAATTTCTTGCAATACAATGCACAGCAAGCCAAGAAAGGAATATTAAGCAAATAGCATCTAATTGTTAAAGCAATTGGTTTCTCAATTGAAGAAAAAATTTTCAATAAATATACCTATCCTCACGTGGCAGTTAGGATACTTGAGTAAATTTTCTTTGTCCTCTTTCAGAGATATCTGTGAGATTACTGGCTGTGTTAGCATAAATGTCTGTTAATTTTATTTCTGCTATGCATGCAAGTTTTTCTGTCTCCAGTCAATAATAATCAGCTACTAGATTTGGAAAGGATTGGAATGGCAGGAACAGCTGGAAGGTTCTCACACGTCTCTGAATCTCAGCACAAAAATAGGCCAGATTAACAAGATGGTAAAACTAGAAACCTATGAATAACATTTACAGCAAATCTGTGTGTCAAGCTATTCCCACAAACCCCCAAATGCAGAGCTCCCAGGACACACTATCACCAGCTAGCAGGCTTGTGGGTAATTAGTGCTTTGTAGGACAAAGAAAAAAAAAGTCACAGGGTTTCTTATAGTCCTGAGAATCACAGATAATCCAGACACCTTAAGTTACTCTGACAATGGCTGAAGCTAGGGGCGACTTTACCAGACACACTTATGTAGTTCAGCAGAACCAACTTTGGTGTACAAAGGCCTCATATTCCTTAAAACTACCATGTCTGGGTCCCACATTATGCAGCAAGTATTACAGAAGACAGAATAACAATAATTATTGACAAGAGAGGTTATGAAAGAGGTTGCCATATAAAATGGAGTAATATACTCCTCCTTGATATCTTGGAAAGCATGACATGTTATTTTAGGCAACTTCATGAAAATAACAAAACAGAGACTGCAGTAAGAAATCTTATTTGAGTTCTACCGTTTCTTAAAACTGTGAAAGACCATATACAAGATTACTCTTCAAATAACCTCCTCTTAAGAAATATGCTAAGGCTTTAAGAAAGATGGCTCAGCAGTTAGGAAAAGTGAGTATCTTTATAAGGACCTGGGTTCATATCCCAGATACCACATAGAAGCTTACAATGGTCTATTAACTCCAGTTCCAGAGTACCAAGTGTCCCGTTCTGGCTCTGTGAGCATCAAGTACACATTCAGTGCGTATATATATATATATATATATATATATATATATATATATATATATGCAAAATATTCAAATATGTAAAATAAGTAAAGCTTTTAAAAAGGATATCTGCTGCTAGACAAGGAGTTACAGAAAACGAATGAGTGAGGGAAATGTTCAATGTGTCAATCCAAAAGTATTTACTTATTTCAGTAAAGCTGAAATAGTGGTTATTAAAATATACTGATTTATCAATAATACATGTATATTTTTAAATTGAGAAATTTGTTTTATTAGTTCATCACTTGGGTTTTGCACACAAGCCCTCTTCTCCCTCTCTCTGTCACTTTATTCTCTCTCTCTCTCTTACACACACACACACACACACACACACACACACATACATACACACACACACACACACAAAGAGGGGAATTGGTATATGGAGGAAGTTGACATATGTAATGGTTCATATACTTACCATATTTTGTTGAAAACACAAATATCTCTTTGAAACTTGCAAGTATAGTAAAAGACATATATTTTATTGACACTATCCTTTAATATACTGTCTATAATAGGTGTGTGTGTGTGTGTGTGTGTGTGTGTGTTGGTTTGTTAAAAGGATTCATAGTCATTTGTGCTTACAAGCAACCTTTGAAGTTGATCTCTACCTCTGTAACATTACAGCATGATTTTTGAATCATTAAAGAAACAGACTTTGTGAATAATCATACAATAGATTTCCCAGGCTTTCCCAGTTATTACACAAATATATTTAGACCACAAGCTGAGACGCATAAGTCCATAGCTGAATCAAATGCTGTCTGTCATGGTAGAAGTGGCAAGTGTTGAGGGGCAGAGCCAGGTCAGGTGAATCACCTCTTCAAACCCCAGGCAGAAGAATGTGACATTTACCTATCACAGTAAAGAGTTAGGGGAATTGAATCTTGAATACGTCTAATTTACATTACAGTTTATTGCCACATCATGCATCATGCCTCTGAAGTTCTGGAAGATGATGTTTCTCATGAGTCGACAGCTGGACACAGAATCTTCTGGTCCTCTTTCTCTGCATTCCTTTCCGTTGGGGAGTTTCTATTTTGTAAAGATCCTTATTTAAAATACCTATTTCTGGTGGGCACAGGAAAGGGAAGAGACTGAAGTCAAAAAAGGGGAACTTCCATTTCTTCCCTGCCACATGACGCCTTCAGAATTACACATGTAAAAATATAAATACTTACATGGCTTCTCTTCTTTAAAAACCCATTTCCTTTTTGACTGTCAGCATATTAGAAAATAAAGGTGACTCCCATGTTCTTATAGGCTAACAGAATCTGTTTCCTAGTGGTTGTGTTAGAGGTTTAAAAACTGATGCTCTCAATTTTTCCCCCTAACATTTAATCTGTTTCTTCTTTTTACTTTTTACTTTTGAGTCTGTTAAAGCTTTTTTAACAAATTGGAAAATCATTGCTCATTCAGTGGGATTTAGATTTTTTTCTTTCCTAGATGAAAATGATACAACAAATCTGTTTTGGTGTCTTAAGAATCAATGATTTCTGGCTTAATCAAAAGTCAAATAGTGATTGCTCATTTCCAGTGTCTGGGTTGTGCTTTCAAAAAGTTTTGATCCTGTGTTGCCCCTTTCGCCAAATGATTAGACAATAATTTAAAAATACATATATATTTTAATAAATTGTCTATTTATGCCATATAAAATTATTTCAATTCTTACAGACTAGCAACAACAATTTAAACAAGGAACAAATCCATTTATATTATTTATCCAATTTATTTAACATTTTGTGGTTGATATTTTTTATTACAATTAATCAGAAAATGAGAACACTGACAGGAGGAACCAGAATATCTAGCTGCTATCTTAGAAAAATAATAGAAAGCATTTTCTTCACATATCTTAGTCTTAAACAATGCCTTGATCTGCCCTAAAAGGCCAGGAACTAAGCAAGTGGAAATGAGGTTTAGAAGTCAGGCTCAGGAGTCAGACCCAGATACAAATTTTACAGAAACTTATGGATCAAAGTAATATTAATAATAGACAGTATTAAATCATTTAATGTATTTTGATTGTGATTGGTTTTGCATGTGCATGTACGTGTGTGTGTGTGTGTAAGACAACCTCTCATGCCATTCCATAGTAACATCAATCACCTTTGTTTTGACTCTGTGTTTCTCATTGGCCCAGAACTCATCCATTAACATGGATTGGTAAACAAGCACAAGGGATTCTCCTGTTTGTCCTCTCAGCACTGGATTGGAAGGGTTTAATACCAAGCGTTGCTCTTTTACCTGGATGTTTGGAATTCAACTCAGGCACCATGCTTCCTTGGCACACATTTTACCTAATGAGCCATCTCCCAAGAACCCAACTTTTATCTTCTTGACACAAAGAAAAATAAAACTATTTCTGGAAGATCCCTTCTTTCTTTTTTAAAAATAAAGAACAGTGAAAATATAAAGCTACATGGAATATTAACATTGTTTGGTATATCATCATTGTAATTAGTGGTTGTTAGAAACACAGTATTCTTGAAAATCAGATACTATTACACTTCTATTCACTCTCTTCTCCCTTTGTGCTAGGGTACTGAAAAATTCTAACTATTATTAATAATCATAGTACACATAGATTAGACACGGTGCTAAAACAATTTGTACGATATAATTTTGTTCTGCCAGATTAATGACACACTATCAAGTAGAGACATCTGGTTCCTACCTTGAATATTATGCTTTATCTCTACATGCAATCAATGAAATGTTGTCTCTCAGAGGAATATTACTCATCAGTTGTTTAAATGGATTAAAATATTCTAAAAATAGTCTGTCAGAGAGTACTCTGTAGATAAGATAGAAAGAACTCGACATGTGTTCCAATAGTTTAAAGAAGAGAAGTCGCATCCCCAGCTACATTATTATTCATGAATTTCAAATAGTCTGTAATTCTCTTTCTTGCAACTTTAGTTCTTGCAAACAGTGATCTCTGTGCCTGGAACATCCTCTTTCAACTTCTGATTCTCCCTGGACAGTTTCTATTTGCCCCCTAAAATCTTAAAGCATACCTCTTCCAGGGATTCCTCTTCAATCACCAATGCTCAGGGTTGTAACCATTTGCATATTCTATATTTACATTGTGCTCCTTAAGGGATCCAGCTTGGTTCATGTTTGGAAATATAGGTCTCTCTCATTTTTTTTCTGGAATTTAGTAGGGTTTCTATGGCTGCTAACATAAATGTAGGCACCCTGAAACCATATATATGTAACATCATACATAGGATGCAGGCTGCATTTTTAAATTTAGAAATAAAGCTGGGTGAATATCTGGTAGGGATTAGAAAGAGAAATATTTTTTTATTTCAAAAAAATAAATTTTAAAAATGATATTACAGAGGTTGCTCAAAAAGCTATTGAGGAGCTTAGTTATCAGAGGTGAAGAGAAGAATGTTTCAATGGTGATTATATCCTTAAAATAATTTTGGTATTTGATTATACACTGCAGCTTGAGATAAATATCAACAATAGTAATAATAGAAAAGCACTCATTATAAATTTTTTATAAAATATTTTTGATCCCTATTAACTCGATGAATCATTATTATCTCTACTTTATGCACGAGACACGTGACTTATAGTTTAATGAACCAGAAGAATGAAACATAAAGTTTCAACTCAACCAGCACAATACCATAGCTAAGATAATCTGTTCATTTTACTTCCCCAAAGTGATGAAGGCATATGATGTTAAAAATTTAAGTTTTTGTGCTAGAGCATAGGAATTTGAAATGTCAGAAAACAAATTGACTTGTTATAAATTTATATATCTGTATGTAATGCACAAATATATATACATATACATATTAATATGAGTGTGGTTATCGGCATACAGTAAAAAGTTAGATTTCAACAAAAAGAAATTTCAAAATGCACATTTATATTTAACAAAAGCAACTTTAAGCATTATGTATAATATCTAGGTGACAGTCACTCACTATTTCATGGATCAAGCAATGAAAATCTCATACTATTAAATGTCCAAAATTTGGCCTACAACACTGAGTTTTCAACACAGCCCTTAGCAGTCACTAATCAGCACATTATCACAAAAATAACAAAAAACAGCTGAGTATTGGCTTGATTAGTTGCACTAGAATTTCCAACACTTCTAAGATATCATGTATGACAGACACAGCACAATCAAGGAATCAGTTTGTCAACTGTTCAAACACTGCATGCTTGTTTCTTAGAAAAGAGCAGAGGAAAGAAGAATATAAAATTTCTTATGTGGAAAATAGTTTCAAAAATGTTAGATTATAGAAAATCTAGGACTTTTGCTATTTGAATTTTTACAAGGGTTGCAGCAAACACTATGATATCGGCTAATAACTGTAGGTGGAAATAGAATCACTATATCCACTGGTGATACTTTACCAGAGCACAAATATCATTTCAGTTTTCCTAATATATCTCCCCTGCCACCGAAATTATATTTCACATTGACTAAATTACATGCTATTTTTTGTAATTCAGTTCCCATAGAGAAATGTGCCTGTTTCCAGAATGGGCACATGTTGATACATGTGAAAATTAAAGGAGACATAATAATGGCAAAATATTAATCTTATCTCAATGTGAACAATAACAATAACAAAAGAGTCAACTCAGAAAAGAAATCCAATTATTGAAATCTTAGAGGAAGACATTAGAGATATCACTTTTCTTTTCTCCAATGAATTTAAAATGACTAGTCATGTAACATTTCATTGTACAGAAAATGCAGTCTTTATGTTGCAAGTTGTATATGTTAGCTCAAGATGAAGAT
The DNA here is from genome assembly GCA_019843815.1 of Montemys delectorum. NCBI lineage: Eukaryota > Metazoa > Chordata > Mammalia > Rodentia > Muridae > Montemys > Montemys delectorum. The sequence continues at coordinate 13,570 of JADRCD010229954.1, read as the reverse complement.
AGGGGTCACTACTTATACAGCACTATCTCCTGAAGAATTATTAATTTGAAATATATAATTTAAATATCTGCAGCCCCCAATAGTCAGATTTTCTCTCTCCACATGCAACCCAGGGTAGCCATGCTCCTTAGCTCTTCTCAAACTGAATCCCCAGGCTTTGAGCCTGAGCATTGGCCAACAGTCTCTACAACAACACACTGGCTTCTCTAGTGATTGAGGGAAAAATGGCTTTATGGCAACACAGACTATGCAAAAAGAACAAAGACATGTAGGAAATATATCTTTGTCTCTAGTATTTAACTCAAAATCGGTATTAATGTTGCATTAACTGGAAAAAACTCATGGAATCTCAGAAAGGAGCCTTATATTTTAACAAAGCCTTTGATATGACAAAAGTCAGAGATATAATGTTAAATAAACATTTAGCACTCTTAAAGGATTTGCAATATGAGTTAGGATATGCTTTGCAAAACATCATATATTTTGTAATCACTTGAACTCAGAACCCAAAGCATTGAATACACTCTATAACACTGAGTTGTATCCCTGGGCCTACTACCAAAATTGAGTTATATTACTTATTATGTTATACATACAAATTCCAAGTGTATATGATTATTTAGATCATACCAGGCTTCAGAAAAAGTGATGAAAAGTATTTTATAATATTTATAAAACTTATCCAAATCTAAAAACAAAGTGTATATTAAGGAATATGTGTATGCCAATGACATTGTGCTCAAGACATGCATCTGCTCAGGATCCAATGACATCTCCTGCAAGCACATGTCTTACTCCAGAAAGTAGAAACAATCCATTAGAGCAAGAGTAGGTATGGGCTTGCATATTCAAAAATATTTTAAAAGTACCAGTCTGTGAAACTGAAGAGTGTAGTGGCAATTATATTATTGGAGTCTTGCTTACTACAGAGTATATGCTTATGAGAGGACTAGAAAATTATATAGAATTTGCATCTTCAGAGAATTGATATAACTAGGTGAATTCAATCCATTTGCCTAACTCCTCACTAGGAAATTGTGTGCAAATTTTCATCCTTGTACATTTGCTGTATTCTAAGTCATGAAAATGTGACAAACTGGCCTATTGGTATTGGTTCAATTAATGGTATTCATTGTTCCCCATAGGCTGGTAAAAATGGACAGCTCTCTGTTATGAATGGCTGGCAAGTTTCAGCTAAAGAAGTTTCAGATTTTAAATTAACCTCTACACAACTAACAACTCACAGAGAGGAGGATTCAGTAAAATGTTGGTAATTAGTAATGCAGCCAGCAACATTGTTTTTCTTTTTTATTATCAGTGAATCTTGAGATCCAAATAACACACACACACACACACACACACACACACACACACACACATCTTAAAATACATTAAAAATTAAGTTTAAACACTTTAAACCAACTGTTAACTGGTGCTTCCAGCTGGAGCATTCATGATGCAATAAAATTAGAAAGTTGGAAAGAAAACACTGCACAGAAATGTACTTGATTTAAAAGTCAGACTTCACATTTCAAAGTTCCTGGTATTTCAGATGAGCTTCTGCTGTGCATGCCCACAGAGGTACACTTTCAAGTCACAGAAGAATGCTCTGCCAAATGTAAAATCCTTTGTGCTCCATTTGCAGACAGGAGAACTTAGGGGGGTTGCTGGGTACTGCCGTCTGCTACAATTAGGATGGCTTAACCAACCCAGGAAACCATTTCTAGATCCCCATCTAACCAAAAGAACCCTAGGAATGTAGAACTTTTATAAAAGTGAGAAAATATACTTTCTTTAAAAGAACTTCAGCGATTAGGTGAATAATGATTGTGGTAATGATTGAACATAGGGATGTTGATGGGGAAGATAGATAGGAATGATCGTGATTGTGTTAGTGGTGAGAATGGGGATGATCATTGTAGTGATGGTGATGATGATAATAAGATGATGATGATGATGATGATGATGATGATGATGATGATGATGATGA
>JADRCD010229953.1:0-10150 GCA_019843815.1 Montemys delectorum | reverse complement strand
AGAGAGAGAGAGAGAGAGAGAGAGAGAGAGAGAGAGAGAGAGAGAGAACTCCAATATCACTCGAGACACGGACTGAACACTAACCTACATGAATGCTGTTGTCTGCACTATATGAGTGTGTCTCAACAGTGGCTAGCATTGAGATCATTTTCTTCTTTTTTTTTAATGATACCTGCACCATTTGCATGTCTCAAAATACAGGGTATTCTTGGGGTTACAAGCTTCTTATCTCAGAGATCAAAACCCATCAAAGTGTCCATTTGTTGTCTTAGCAACAATGCCAGGCATATTCTTGTTCTCTTAAGTCGTAGAAGGTAAAGTTTTTTTAATCCTCTGCACCCACTCCCTGCCCCTTTCCACCCAGCCTCTGGCCTTGAGGTGATTCAGTTCCGCTGACTTTCATTTAAAAGAGACTCATCAGCCAGCCTCCCAGGTTAATGCTTTCTTTATCTCCCCATCTGTCCGTTCGCGGTTTCTCATCCACCTCACACTTTAGCCATTCTGACTTGTCTTTATTTCTCGGCTCTCATTTTATTCATCAAATCCTATAATATCTTCAAGAAGAAAAAAAAAAATCTCCCAGAGATAGTTATCCTTACTGGAAGGTGAGGGGAGTGAAAAGCTAGCCCAGTATTAAAATGTCCAAAGATTTTGGAAATGCCTGGAGTTCACTCTCTCTAGTCCAACCACCCTACACTCTCCTCAGGCACATAACACACATACAAAGTCAGAGGCTCACACAGCTTCACACCGTATCAGTAAAGCAGATAAAACTCGAGTTCTCTAGGATCAGATCCCTTGGACTCCCTTCTTCTGTCCCTGTAAGGCTACACAAATCTACATGGAGTTAGTTGCAAAGGGATGAGTATCCCTGGGGTAGTTTGAGGCCGGTTTTTAATGACTCTCTTCTCTGACCATCTAGCTGTTCTCTTTTCTTCTCTCTGTCCTTGGGCAAACTGAACTGCTTGAAAAATCCTTCAAATGCATATGCTCACCAAGAATTAGTACCCGTGACCACACTGCTCCCCTTCTTTGCAATGACCTCTTCCTTCCCAACTCCTACACTGCTGCAACCATGAGTTAGAGGCCACTTCAGAGGCCACCTCCTTGGCCCTGTGAGATGGCTCTCAAGGCCAGACCTTGCAACCTGAATTTGACTCATGAGACCTACACAGTAGAAGGAGAGACTAACTCCTCAAAGCTGTCCTCTGATCTCTGCATGTGTGCTGTGACACACATAACAAATAAATAACTAGGTAGAATTTTGAAATGTCATCTACTCACTGTTTTACATGCCTGCATTGTCATTCCTTAAAACTTAGAAACCTTTCATTTTGCCTTTATCTACTTTTATATTGACAACAACGTCAGATCACAGTAACCACCTCACTATCTGTTGTAATAAATATTTCATAAATATGTAATGTGTAAAAGATATGTGTTAAAGAAATCTTCTGTCATATCCCCAAGGAATTGTCTTGTTCTTAATCAACAGCAAAACATAAAATAGGGCAGTGAGCTGTGCACAGACAGCCTGCTCCCTGGTCGAGCACAGGTCTTGAACCCTGGTGACCTGGTGGGCTGTGACTTTGCCTGCATAGGGCAGCAGGTGCTTGGCCACGCCTCCTGGGCCCCTAACTCCTGTCATAGCTACAGCCTCCCACAGCACTGAGCTTCTGTACAGGCCTTGTATTTCACACCCCACCTCCCTAGTCCCTACGTTTGGAAGCATGATGCAGAGCACTTAGGGAATAGAAGAAACCAGAAAGAACAGTGAGTGATGCCTTAGTAACGCGTCCAGCCAGTTAGACAGGGAAGGAATGCTCCCAGTAGAAACCACAAAAGCAACACAAGACTATGATACACTGACCACACCAGTACACGTGACTCATGGAAGGAAGAGGTGGAAAGGTTACTTAGCCTGAAAATTCCAGCCTCGTATATCACGCCCCATCTGGCTTTTATCTTGGATTACTAGTGGTCTCATTTTTCTATTTCTTGGCAAATCTACCTTGACTCATGACAAGTCAGAAGTCAGAAGGTTTTGCTCTATATTTTTCTGTTCCATTCCTGGCCCAGGCTTGCCTCTCCTTTCAGCACTCATCCTTACTTCAGTCTCTTACCTCCCATCAGCCAATCAGCAGAGCTCACGACTGATCACACCAGTTACTTAGGCTTTGGAACTCGGTTCTACCGTAACCGAGTGCTGGGCAGTTGGAGCCACCAACCTTCTTTACAGAAGCGAAACCTCCTGGATTGTTATCTTAGATGAACAACAGCCTCCAGCATTCCAGGAAGGTATCCAGTTCTTGGGCAAATGGAGCTTACAATTTTATCTGTCCTTGGGCAAGAGGGACGTTATGACAAGGTTAAAGGCATTTTTTGTTTCATAGATTTCTTAAGCAAAATAATTAAGACTTAAAAACCTTAACTATAGCCCTCACAGAAGTACTGCTTCCCAAGCATCTCCAGGGAATTTAGAAATACAATTTCTTTTAGGATCACTCTGCCTTCTGGATCAAGAAATCTGGGGCGTACTCTATAGAGTCTAACAAGTAATAATGATGCACTATCACTAACCATTAACGTAGATGAAAAATTGGTAAAATTTGCTTAAGAACTTTGTGAGAGGGGCTGGCGAGATGGCTCAGCAAGTAAGAGCACTGACTGCTCTTCCGAAGGTCCTGAGTTCAATTCCCAGCAACCACCATGGTGGCTCACAACCACCCGTAATGAGATCTGACACCCTCTTCTAGTGTGTCTGAAGACAGCTACAGTGTACTTATGTATGATAATAAATAAATCTTTGGGCCAGATGAGTGAGGTTGACCAGAGCAAGCAAAAGTCCTAAAGAATTCAATTCCCAACAACCACAAGAAGGCTCACAACCATCTGTACAGCTACAGTGTACTCACATACATAAAATAAATAAATAAATCTTAAAAAAAAAAAAAAAAGAACTTTGTGAGACCAGCTTTCAGGTTACAAGGATGTTGAGAGGTTGTTTGGGTTCCCAGGACTCTGGAGGTACAGGTGCTTGAGAACCACCATGCTGGTGTTGGGACCTACACCCAAGTCCTGAGAAAGAGCACCAAGTGCTTTTAACCACTGAGCCATCTCTCCAGCCCCATCCTCCTTGTTCTTTGAGATTGGTGTCACTGGCCTTGAGCTCACCTATTAGTTTGAGTAGCGTGCTTGCTAGAAGGCTGATTCAGAGATCTGACTGTCTTCACTCCCCCAGTGCTACAGTTTCGGGTTCATGCCACCATCTGCGGCCTTTTAAATCAACTACCCATTGAGCTCAAGCTACCTATAGTTATTTTTCACTATTCTGGATCTTTTTTTCTTGTTCTCTGACACAATCCAAATTCTTGCACCGAATTCCCTTCTTCTCAACCTATAAATCTCAGTACCCTGAGGCTCATTCCTTACATAGATTTTTATCTTTCTCCTTTTCAATTGGAATCTCCACTGAAGACTTGCAGATACAAGATACTACCAAGTAAACATGTTACTAGTATCTAGAAGTTAATATACCCAACACTGAATTCCCTGCCCTTCAAGTACTGCTCTTCCCTTTCCAACAACTTCCCCATTTCTAAAGATATCTCTATTTCCCAACTCCTTGGGCTAAAAGCCTAGAATTACCGTTTTTGTTTTTTTTTTAAAGATTTATTTTATTTATTTTATGTGTATGAGTACACTGTAGCTGTACAGATGGCTATGAGCCATCATGTGTGTGGCTGTTGGAAATTGGACTTAGGACCTCTGCCAGCCTGCTCACTCTGGTATAATTCTCTGTAGCTGTCTTCAGACGCACCAGAAGAGAGCGTGGTTGTGAGCCACCATGTGGTTGCTGGGATCCGAACTCAGGACCTTCGGAAGAGCAGGCAGTGCTCTTACCTGCTAAACCTTGCCCTTTTATTACTCTTTCCTCAAATTCCGGGCCTTAACAAATCACGCTATCCCTGCATCTTTAAAAGTATATCTCCCATTAGTTATTTTCATTTGTTTTCTTGAGATATAGTCTCCCAGGCTGGCTTCTAACTCTCCAACCTTCTGCCTTGTGAGTGGGGATAAGGTAACTGTAAGGGTGGAGAATTTTAGAGTTTTAAAAATAAGAGCATTTATTAGAAATGTGGTAGTATATAGTGTATAACCTCTCCTTAAGAAGTCAGGGGAAAAACTTCTGTACCTAGCCAAGAATGCAGTCTGGCCAGTTTCAGGCAAGGCCCCTAGTTGGGGGTCCACACAAGAAGCAAGATATGAATCATCTGGGTGGTCAGCCATGAAAAGAATAACCATTGTCCAAACCACATTCTTGTGACAATAAAAGTATGTTTTCCTTGTGACCCTGACTCAATTAGGGGCTGGGTTTCTTAGAATTCTCCACTGTTTTCCTGTTATGTTTCCTTGGTAACCCCCTCACCCCCCAACTTTGTAGTTTTTCCCTTTAAATACCCCTTACTTCTTGTGTTCAGGGTCGAACTCCTCTGGCCTGCTAGGCTATGCGTTCGACCCCAGATCTGGCTTCCCTTCCCCCCGCCCCCCAATAAACCTCATGCTGTTTCATCAAAATCGGTCTCTCCTGAGTTATTGGGTGGGTGGTTGCGTCATCCCGAGACTTGAGTGAGGGTCTCCCCAGCTCTGGGGGTCTTTCAGTAACCACCAGCACACAAGGGTAAATCTGTGTTTCTAACACCCTTCGCCTCCACCTCTTTATCCTAAGCCACCAGCATTTCATCACTGCAATAGTTATGCTCCCTGGATTTATCTTTCCTTACATAATAGTTTGGGTGCATCTTCAAAACCCTCTTCACCTTCCAGTTCTCTGAAATAAAATGAAGTTCTTAACTTTTCATAGAGATTTTGTTTTTAGGCCAGTCTGGTCTACAGATCAAGTTCCAGGACAGCCAGTGAAGGAAACCACTGAAAACAGAAAACTGGTGAGAATGAAATTGAGTAAGGGGACCGTGTTCTAGCCCCAGCAAGCAGCAGAACTTAGCCACTTCAGCCAAGTATTTCTGGCTTTAGAGTCAAAGATAGAAGAAAGGGATTATACAATCTCTGCATCTAAGGAAAGCTATTGAAGCCAGGTGTCTGGCAGGGGTGTCCCTGCATGGAGGTCTAGAGAGGCCATTTTGTGAAAGGGGTTATGGGATCTCTATCCATGACTAAGGAAAGCTCCTGAGGCCGGGTGTAGGGCAAGGGTCTCTATCTGCATGGAGGCCTACCCAGAGGGGCCACTGTGTGAAATGTGAAGATAAAGCCTGCATTGCTTTGGAGACATACCTGGAGAGGAGAGCTGCTAACAAGAAGTGGAACCAATCCAAGAGAAAAAACTCTGCTTCAGTCAACAAAGTGAAAGGAGTTGAAGGTAAGTGGGGGGTGGTGAACAGGAGAGTTTCAGAACATTGAGACAACAGAGCATATGTAAAACAACTGTTGTGTTATGACCTTTTAGGAGAATTTTTTAGTATCAGCTATGGATAATTACTTCTGGGAAGTGAAGCCTGAGAACCTGAACTTAATTTCACTTTATGAACAAAATCGAGACTGAATACAAAATGGCTGCAGTTATGTTAGAAGGAGCAGGCCTCAATAATGCAGAGTTTGGAGTTTGCCCAGCCGGTTTTCAGTCTTGCTTTGGTCCAGTATTTCCTCACTATGCTCTCTTTTGGAATGGTAATATATATCCTGTGCCATTGTATGTTGGGACTATGTGATCTGTTTTCGATTTTGATTTTATAAGGGGTTGCAGTTAAAAGATTGCATGAATCTCAGAAGAGATTTTGAACTTTTAAACACTGTTGAGACTATGATTAGACTAGGGGCACTTCTGAAGTTGGACTAAGTGCATTCTGCACTGTTTTATGGCTACAAGCCTATGGGGGCCAGGAAGTGGAATGTGATGGTTTGAATAGGTATGGTCCCTATAGACTCCTGTGTCTGAATGCTTTGCCCATAGGGAGTGGCACTATTAGGAAGTGTGGCCTTGTTGGAGTAGGTGTGGCCTTGCTAGAGGAAGTGTGTCATTGAGGGGGTGGGCTTTGAGGTCTCCTATGCTCAAGCTACACCCAGTGTGACACACAGTCTCTTGCTGCCTGGAGATCAAGATGTATAACTCTCAGCTCTCTCTCTAGCACTATATCTGCCTAGACACTGCCGTGCTTCCCACCATGATGGTAATAGACTAAACCTCTGAAACTGTAAGCCAGCTCCAGTTCAATGCTTTTCTTTATAAGAGTTGCCTTGGTCATGGTGTCTCTTCACAGCAATGAAACCCCAATGAAGACTTCTGGGATCCAGAAGTCTAAAACCAAGATATCAGCAAACTCTGTTCTTTCTGTGGGCTCAGAAGAACAGATCTATTCCTGACCTTGAAACGTGACCTGTTTTTTTTTTTTAAGATTTATTTATTTATTATATGTAAGTACACTGTTGCTGTTTTTAGATGAACCAGAAGAGGACATCAGATCTCATTATGGATGGTTGTGAGCCACCATGTGGTTGCTGGGATTAGAACTCAGGACTTTTGGAAGAGCAGTCAGCGCTCTTAACCACTGAGCCATCTCTCCAGCCCGGAAACCTGACTTGTTAATGATGCCCTGTTCCTTGCCTTTCTGTTTTATATTCCTTCATTGGGTATCACTGTGTCTAGATTTCTGCTTTTAGCCAAACAAAACATTGCATGCTGAGAACAGTGGCACACACACTTAATCTCAGCACATGGAGTGCAGGAGATCTCTGCAAATTCAAGGCCAGCCTGGTCTATACCATGTGTTCCAGGACACCAGAGATACGTTGGACTTCAATCTCAGAACAGAAAAAAAAAAATTCTCTATCTTGTTTAGTTCTTTAAAATAAAACAGGCTCTTTCTATGTAGCTCTGTCTGCCCTGGAACTCCATATGTAGCATAGGCTAGCCTTGGACTCAAAGAAATTGCCTGCTTCTGCCTCTGAAGTGCTATAATCAAAGGTGTGCACCCACTATGCCTGGTTTCTTTGGTTCTTTTGATGATGACTTCCAGTTCTCTTAATACTATGCTTTCACTGACATTTTAAAAAATAATATACTGCAGCCAGGCAAGTTGGTGCACACCTTTAATCTCAGCATTTCAGAGGCAAAAGCAGATGGATCTTGTTGAGTTTGAGAGCTACAGAGTGTGGTCTACAGAGCAAGTTCCAGGATAGCCAGTGCTACACAGAGAAACTCTGTCTCAAACAAACAAACAAACAAAAGAAAAAACAATCTGTGTGTGTGTCTGTATGTCCTCTTGTGAGTGCACAATTAATGCTTTTGAACATTTTTTTAAAATTTCTGATACCCTCTCTAACTACTACCTTCTATATGATGTGATCTCTAACCTTAGTCCTTTGCTGGTTATTTTTGTGAATGAAAAAGCATGTATTCACCGGGAGGTGGTGGCACACGCCTTTAATCCCAGCGCTTGGGAGACAGAGGCGGGCCGATTTCTGAGTTCGAGGCCAGCCTAGTCTACAGAGTGAGTTCCAGGACAGCCAGGGATACACAGAAAAACCCTGTTTCGAAAAAACCAAAAAAAATTTAAAAAAAAAAATAACCACAAAAAAAAAAAGAAAAAAAGAAAAAGAAGAAGAAAAAAGAAAAAGCACATATTCTACCCAATTACCTGGACAGCAGTCAGTTGCTTCTCTATATAACTTAAAATCTATTAAGTTTTCCATCATCTACTGATTTTCTGCTATATATTAGATTGATTTAGGATGTGTTTTTTAGCAGTTTCCCCCACCCTGAGGATTTTCAGTTGCCTATCCACCATGACATTCATCATAGCCTGCTTCTTATTATCTTTGTTTGTGAATTCAATAGTTTCTTAACTTTAGTGAGTTTAAGAAGTTTTATGTGGTGGTTTGAATACTTGTGACCCAGGGAGTAGCACTATTAGGACACGTGGCCTTGTGGGAGAATGTGTGTCACTGTGGGGGTGGTCTTGGAGATCCTCCTCCTAGCAGCCTGAAGACAGTCTTCTCCTGTCTGCTTCAGATGAAGATGTAGAACTCTCAGCTCCTCCTCCAGCACCACGTCTGCTTGGACGCTGCCATGCATCCCGCCATGATGATAATGGACTGACCTCTGAACCTGTAAGCTAGTTCCAGTTAAACGTTGTCCTTTATAAGAGTTGCCTTGGTCACGGGTGTCTTTTCACAGCAGTGGAAACCCTAACTAAGACATTTTGTTTTTATATTTTTCTGCTCTGTGAATTGTCTATTTCTTCAGGAATCCTTGCTTTGTTTTCTCTTGGTTTTCCTTCTTTGTGCTATAAGCTTCCTGTAACTGTGGGAGGATTAAAGAGCCTGTTGCAATTTAAGATTGAAGCCATGGAAAGTTCAATAGGTCATAATGTGAAAGATCAAAGTTTGTCATTAAACCAGCTTTACCTTGAATAGATAACTGTTTTGTTTTGTTTAAAAAAAAAAAAAAAACAGCCCAGCCCTCCTGTTGGACCCCAAATACCAAAAAGTCAATTGATGTTTCCCCCCCCACACACACACACACAAAACAGCAGGGTGCTAAAGGCACAAAGTAGACAAAGAAACTTTAAGGGCAGCGACTAGGACAGGCTGACAGAATCGAGCCAAGGCTGGGTGAACCCTAGAGGAAGTTCTAGATGAACTCCAAGCTGCAGTCAAGTCCTGGACAGGAGGCATATAACATAGGGGATGTTCTCACTGGCAGCACCAGCCTACAGTCACCCATCAATGCTGGGATCCTAAGGCCACCTATGGGACCCTCAGACAGATGAGGGGGCCAAGGTCTCAGAGTGACCCCAAGGTACAGCTTCTGTCATTTTTATTATCATGTTCACTGTAGTACCACTAATTTCAACTTACCCCCAACAACCTTACAAATAAATGAGACTTAGACTATGGTTATTTTATTTGGCTTTGACAGTTACTGGGGGAGTCACCCCTAATCTACTTTTCTAACTGCTGTGCTGGCTACCTCCCTAGCAGAGTTCCCCCAAATACATGCTGTTTCTCCTGGCCATGTGCTCATAGTACAATTCCTCTCATGGCGGCTTCTCCCCTCTCTCCCACGTTCAACCAGATAATTCAAAAACCCACCTACCTCTCATCTCTCCAATAAATGGCTGTAGCCATTTTTATGTAACCAATAGTTTTAAATTAATGAACCAGGTTTGCACAACAAAAGCTGGTAAATGTGAGAATTCACTCACAGACCTAGACCTTTGGGTACAGAATTTTTAGCATTCCAGTACATAGCAACAGACCAAACCTCAATATTCTCTGTTGTGCTCTGCACCCCAACAGGGCCTGACTCAGAATTCGTGTTTTAAAAATATAACTTGCAGAGAGGTGATGGTGCTTGGGAGGCAGTGGCAGGCAGATTTCTGAGTTCGAGGCCAGCCTGGTCTACAGAGTGAGTTCCAGGACAGCCAAGGCTACACAGAAAAACCCTGTCCCGAAAAAACAAAACAAAACAAAAAAGTAACTTGGGCCTTAAATCCTGAAGATACACTCAAATGCAACTCCATGAAAACCAGGAAGATGCACTCGCAGCACGGGTTGTTACCTAGAACCCAGCACTAGGTAACAGAGAATCATTACCTAGAACTCACTACTAGGTAACTTCAAATCTCACGCAGAACTCACCACTAGTAAACATACATCATTACCTAAAACTAGCCTCTAGGTAGCATAGATCATTACCTAGAATTGATTTTTCCAGAACTCATCGCTTTTCTTTCGGGCCACAGAAGTCTCTTCTCATTTTTCAGGTAAGCACATGTTCACTTCTTCTCTTCCGCAGCTTTAAACCCAATTCCTCCACTTAAACTCATAATCCTGCATCTTCTGGTACTATTTCTGTCCCCTCGTTTCTTTTTTTCTCTTCAAAAGATTTACTTATTCTTATTTATATGAGTACACTGCAGCTGCCTTCAGACATTCACCAGAAGAGGGCGTCGGATCCCATCACAGATGGTTATGAGCCCCCATGTGGGTGCTGGGAATTGATCTCAGGACTTTTAGAAGAGCAGTCAGTGCTCTTAACCACTGAGACATTTCCCCAGCCCCTGTACCCTCATTTCTACAATTTTGGCTTCATGCGTGTGTCCTACCACTTTGAAGCTCTGCCCACATCCCA